>JARHVA010000069.1:1167500-1282500 GCA_037957365.1 Torreya grandis
ATGGCCTTGACCAACCCAACCATCAACAAGATGGTGAAATTAGGCGTATGGGTTTTACCAGATCATAAATATCAACATTAATGTGACACAAGTCATGGTCTAATTCCAAGACAATCAAATGACAAAAAAAAAGGACACCACAAAGGTAAACAATGGCAATCAATTGGTTTAAAATGCTAATAGGTACCCACAAGGGTAACTACCCATCAACACAAAAGTTTAAATAAGATAAAATTTCATTCATGACTCACACACATAGTCTACTAATAAAAAAGAACCTAATAATATTCATACAACACAAACATAAACATCCAACCACCATGAGGAACAAATGCAATGTCATGCACTTAATAGAATCCACATCCAAGACCCACAATTGGTCCTATTTGATAAGGGGGTTTTCATTTGTATGAATCAAGGTATGTTGGGTAACCCATTGGTTAGTTTGTTAAAATTCATGGGAAATTATTTAATTTTTAAATTGGAACCCATCAATTTTAGATTTTTTATTAAATAAATGAATCATCATAAGCATTTAATTTGACCAATGAATTTTCAGCCAGATGGGTTGTGCTTCATGCACCATAACCCCTCAATGAAAAGAGAGATAAAAAACACTTCCTCAACTAACATAATTGGTAGAGCATAGATCAACATTGTATTACATTCATATAGTGGCATAGTAATTTTCCACAAGGTTTTAAATTAAATAAACACTTAATTAAAAGGTCAAGATTACATCCTTATAAAAATTGATACATCACCCTATAAGGTACAATCAATAGTGAATTCCCAAAGCAAGCACAAAGGCATACAAGATTATATATTCTCATATATAAGTATTTGACCCTTTCATGAAATTTAACCCCCACATTCATACAACTATGGAAAATAAAATGCAGTGCAAAAGTTTTCATTTATGAAGGAAAAATAAATTTTCCTTGTCTCATGATAGGGTCAAAAATCTCTTATAGGGTCCAAGTCAAGTAAATAAAATCAACTTGAAAAGTTGGGAGTGTAATCAAATGGAAAATACATTCCACATAAGTCCATACAAAGATGATTTTATTTTGTCCATCTAGGCTTAACCCATATCAAACATGATTCCACTTTAATTAAAAATCATAAAGATATTTTCTACCAAATGCCATGGTAAAGTGAAATGGCAATCATAAACCCTTTTCCAAAACCAATTCTGCAAGGGTCTCTTTAAAACATAAATAGATTTTAAAACAAAAAATATCTAATAATACATAGGAAGGAGGATAGGCACAACCCAATAATGGGTGTGCCAAATTTAATACATTTGGTGTTCATATCTTCATTTAAATTTCTATTCAAAACACTCCAAAATTTTGAAAACAATGATTCAAATGGATTTTTCCTTTAGAGAAGGAACTATAACTTAAGTCTTAGAGTGATGTAGGTTATTATGTGATTGAGCCTCATGTATATTTATTTATTATAGCCACTACTAAAATTGATCAAATAGTTAAATCTAACACCCATTCCCACAAATGAGATGGGAAAATATGGAATACATTTGCCATATTCAAAATAGAATAAAATGAAAATGGAAATATGGCTCTAAAACTATCTCATAAATTATCCAATGGATCCCAATTGATTATAATCAAGCATATGCATTAAGGGTTTATCTTTATAAAATTTATCAAAATTATATATGCATCAGTATAACCATAGGTGCAAAAAGGGAATATAAGAATGCAATTACATGTAGGGATGATACAGACCAAACTGTGACCCAACATGGATGGTTCTTCATTTCCTTATCCATCAACATCCCTTTAATACACTATGGTTTTTCCTTTAAACTCTACCAAAAATCCAAATCCCATTCCTTCTCCTCATGATGTGTGTCTAGGGTTTTCCCAATAGTGAGCTTTGAATTTGTCATGAGCTTCCTCTAAATAATGCATAATAATAATGCCTCCAAGCATTAGGAGACCAAAACACCACCTCTAAAATAATAATGACAAAACAAGAATTTTTACCTATATATATATATATAAATATTTGCAAGGAGAGTAAGTCAACCCACCATATAGTTAAAATAATATAATTGTCTCTTATGCCAAGGTGATCCCCTAACCAAACACCCCCTGTGTAGTCTAGTTGAGTCATTAAATTTAATGAAAAACTAACACTAAGACTGCATAGAATCAAGACATCCAAAAATGCCTAGGGATCTGAGTCATATCCCTCATAGGCATAATGTATAAGATAATTTAAATACACATAATAATAACAATGTGGCCTAAAAAAAGGTTAATCAAAATGTATAATGGTTCAAGTGCAACCCCAAACAACAACATGCAAACATAAGAAAGAATCCTGAGCACTCAATATAATTAGGATAAGAGCAACACTGACTAGAATATTGACTAACCCAAGAAAGGAATAAGGTAAAAAATGATGCAACACACACAATAATAATCATAGACAAAAATATGCACAAAAATAATAAATAATGTAAAGATGAACCAAAACAAGCTAGAGGACTCAAATGACCAATGGATTAAACTTTGTGTCAGATTACTTTTTACTTATTAATATCAATCTAATTACTCATAACTCCTATCCATCATTATCCCAGTTATCAAAGTATACTACCAAGCCTATCTCACTTGACTTGTTCTTTCAACCATCAATCAGAGCATCAATAGTATCCACTCAAGAAATAAATAATAAGTAATAAAAAAATTGAAATAAATAGAATATAACATATGTCATCAATGAACTAAGCATAAACGTCAACTATAATAATGAACCAATCATAACTAGTCAAACATGAAATAGTAGAAACATAACATCTACATCAAAATAATTAGTTGTAACAATGATACAAATGTCAATCGAAGGCATGTTAGACTAAAATAATGTGTCTATATTAAGTACAATGCATCACATGGTAGGGTCATAACAAGCAAACCCATACATTATAAAAGGTATTTCTCGAATTGTATGCATCCAAGGTCTTCCCAATAATATGTCAAATATGAATGTGGAAGGTTTGAATGAAAAGGTAGTAACCACATATGTGGGATTGAATTGTAAAGATAGGTAAATATCACCAAGGAAAATTTTGGGAGGTGCCATCAAATGCTCTAACTGATCTAATAGAAGGATGTAAATCATTATGAGTATAAACCAAATGTGTAAGTAATGTCATAGTGCAATCATTATCTCTTGCACCATTATTAATAATAACACTATGTATAACATGTTTATCAAGGTATGATTAAATGAATAAAGAATGAAGATTAGATTCATCATCCTTAATCTCACTATTATTGAAATAAATAGATGGTATCTGAACCATATGAGAAATGTCATGTATAAGTATCAATAATCCCATCTAGTGGGTGTCTATGATGTGGTGGGGAAAAATGTGCATTATATGCCATTGAGAATTATGGTTCCTACTTATAATGGTATTGTATAGGATTCCTAAATATTTTCTAGTTTTATTGATCACTAGTTTGTGAACCTAATTGTTTTGGAGGATCCTCAAATGTAAGATTTTGGTCATTAATAAGATCTTAGATCTTATGATTCAATGTAAAACATATACTTGTAGAATTCCCTAGTCCTTGATGATAATCAAAATAAGCATTTTCATCATATCCTTTGGGTATAGGTCAGCTCATATCAACCTCAATAGAATGAGGGAGAGATATAATCTAACACTCTAGTAATCATGGGAGTAATGAATCTAGGGACTCAGGTAGATGCGTGAATTATCTCCTTGGTACATTTGATATGACAAGTTGATTAGGTTGTTTTGAAACTATGTTAACCATGGTTGTTGTTTCCTTTTTATGTTTAAGAGGTTCTATCTTATAGCTTAGTTTTATTTTAAATTTAGTACTAGATTTAGATGTAGCTAGTGTGTTTTCCACACACTTGAGATTATTCAATGAAATAAGATTCATTTCATAGTCCCATACAGCATGGAATAAGTCATAAAAAGAGTTTAATTTATTAAAAATAATGGAATCATGTAACAGATCAAATATTTTTTCTTTAATATGGCTTGCAACTCCCTATCTACCATAGGATTGGTCATTATAGCTAACATTGGTTTATATCTCAAGACATATTCATTAGTAGGTGTTGTTGACTATTTTGACCACAAGTCAAAATGTGTCAACCCCCTATAGTCCAAAACTTGATATATGGGTTTAAAAACATGTCATATGGTGTGTCATAATCATTTTAATGTGATTTAATGTGTTTATAGCCTTGGTCATAGTCCATATTATTCCTTATGTCATTTACGGGTCATAAACGGGTCATAAATGAAGGTGGTACAATTATAGTATGTTTAAATGTGTTATAAAATTTATTAAAATTTACAATATGTCATATTAATTATCAATAATGTTAAGACTAATTGAAACTTGTAGGTTCCTAAATGAAAATCAAGAAAACAAGTGAAAAAGAGGGAGTTTTGAAGGTTATACAACCTATGGGAGAGAGTGGCATAGGGGATAAGCTTATGGAGTTACCTTTAAACTTAAATAAACCTATTTACACACTTTAAATTATTTTAAATTTCCAAAAATGGGATAAAACCATTCTATCTCTCCATCACTCCACTAGGCAAACAGAACTATTCAGCAGGTTTTTTCCTGGTACAACTAGTAGGAAGAATTCCAGGTCAAATTATCTTGGTGTTGGATAGTAAAATTGGTTAGATTTACATTAATGTTTTTATTTTAAGTATTGTATTCCTATGATTTATGAACCATTCCTAACAAGTTGACTATCTTACTTTGCTAGTCAATCCCCACACCCTGCAAATTTTTCTTCTATTTGAGGATGTACATAAAATATAGTTGGTTATTTTACTTATATATGATTTATAATCCATAATATCATGTTTTTCATGTTTGTTTTCATTATTGGAAGTGATTTGATGGGTCAAATAGTTTAAGTTGTAGGTTGATGCCACTAGTGAACTAGAAATCAAATTTCAACACTTACAGAAGGCTTATTTATCTAAAAATGTTTGAAATAAATGTTTGGTTTTGTTTTTAATGACTCTAATGTATTATTAACCCCATATCCTTCCAAACTTACTCTCTAAGATCATGCATTGATCAAGCAAACAATTAAGGATATGACACACACTTAATTTCTTACATATAGTCAAATGAATCATGGTGTGTGAAGTTATGAGGATGTTCATGGAGGTGTTTTAAGAGTCAAAAGGGTGTTTTAAATATTATTGAAACATTATAAATAAAACTAAACCTCTCCAAGTGATATATGATTGATTGTGATGATGATTTCCCATATATGCACATTCATCCACCATGAATGAGAACCTACAAGTGTAATAGAGAAGTCCAATCACATCGCAAAGGATAAATTATTTGGTTTCAAGAACTTCATGGTTTAAATGTCTCATTTTAAGAAGATGATAAGGTTCTATATGAACTATAAGGTCATATTCCATGTATATAGTTCATGTTTACATTCACTGTCTTATCTACAACTATATCAACACCTACAAGAGACTAAGAACATTGAGTTGGGAGTATTGAAACTTGTTTCAAAAAGGTGGGAAGGATGCATTGGGAGACCTTGAGAAGGTATAAAACTAGTTATAATCCTATATATCATGCATACTACTTATATTCATAGAAACTCCCTATATACTGAGATGCCCACCACAAAGATCTAGAAATGTTGCTCAGAGGTGTTGGAACATGATTTGAAAATTTAATAGGGTTTGTACAATTTTATGAGATCGTCACAATAATTATTGAAGCATTAAATTGGTAAGTAGAGTTGATAAACCATGTGCATATCAAGAAACTTAGTTTGGGGACAAGTTCTCTAAAAGCTCCAAAACAGAGCCCTAACCAATTTTGGAGATGATATATAGAATTATTGCAAAGAGTTTTGATGAATAAAATTACATCTATCTTGTATCCCTATCCTAGGGGATAATTATTTCAAAAGGGAATGGGTGTATGACTAGAGGAAATTGATGTTTTAAGGCTTCCATTTTTTATATTTGTTCACTCTAACTTTTCAGTGTATTTTATAGGGTTTGAACTTCCAAGTGACCTACACATCCCAAGGTGGAAATTTAAGAGCATCTCCCCATGGTGAGTGACTCCATTTGATTAAGGGACACACAAATTGACTAAGTAACTTGTAAAGGATATAAATTGTAGGGTATTGACTCCCATCATTACCTATAGGTGTGCTTTTGTTCAAAAAGGCTACCTACAACCTAGACGTAGATGCCTATAACTCACAAGGTAAACCATGGAAAATGGGAGCTTATAGACATGTAAACTTATCATTTGAGTTTTTTTTAAGACCTGATATGAATAATATGGATTTAATCATAAGGTTTTATAGGTTTAGACACACATATAATACACATTTTACTTTAAAATAGTTAATTATGTCTAGCTGTAGCATGACAATGATATAGACTTTGACCAGTCTTGATGATACTCTAACCTCAAGGCATAATAAAAACAATTATAACCATTAATATATCCTAAAAAATTCAATAATACTATGGGTAAATTATAAAAAGTTCCAAACATGTAATGTGCACCTACAAGTGTCTATTTGAAACATATAAAACATAGTCAACACTTGTATTCAATCAAGAGCAAGGTGTATGTAGAAGTGTTTGGAAAAATTAGGGTGGTAATTATGTTGTGAACACCTTCATAATAGTTATAATAGTATAAATATAATCCTACCACATGTAAACATGCAAAGAGAGGGTCTATAATATGCACACATGGTCCATATTCAGGACCCTGCACACAGTCAGTTTCTCGATGAGTCTACAATGGGTTTTCTAAGTTTTGGAGGGGATATTTATGTGATAAAGAGGTAAAAATTTTCACATATCATCCAATTTTTTTTTATAAATTCCTAATATATTCATATTTTATGAGATAATAGGGGAAGTGCCCTCTATTTTATCTTAGATAGAGGGTACTCTACAAGGGTAAAAATTTATAGGTTTAGAGGGAAAATGCTATGAGGATGAGTTGGAAACTTGATGAAACATTTCAAGAGGATGTTTAAAGTTGTGATAAACATGAAAAAACATGATTAATAATTCACAAGTGTTATAAAACTATTAGGGTGTCCTAAACCTACAAGCATACAGACATACCTATCAGGTCTAGTTTAGGCCTAAAGCCCAATTAGGGGGTCAATATCATTTATAACACTATATATACATTAAACTTAATTGTAAAATGTTTATATTGATATATAATTTGTGTTATAACTATTGGAATGAATATAAATACATCAAGGAATGTTTTCTTGACTTGAGAACTTGATAGCCTACACAAATGAAGAGAGGAGCTTGAGTAGGCAAATTTGGAAGCTTATACCAACATGGATGCTTTACATGAGAGAAGAAGGATGTATTATATTCTATATTAGGTCCCTAAATTGAATTTTGAGGATTTTAATCAGGTTTTTAATGTCATATCTTTATGATAAATCATTAGAGGTCAAAACTGCTCTAAACACTCTCAAACCCTTGTCGAAGACCCGATTGGGAAAATGAAGGAGGAGAAGCATCTAGATTGGATAGAATGGCTTTTGAAATGGTTTATAGTTTTATAATACTCTCCAAATATCCTCATTATCATATTGAGTTAAACCTTACCTATATAGATAGAGTAAAAAATGTCTTTTATTGACTATTTTTAGTGTTGTGTAGGTATGAAAGGGTTTCAAATGATGAAATATACTTTGAGAAAGAGAATGGGACTTAATATATCTCAAAAAATTTATTTAATTCTTTAAATAATCTCATAACTATCTCTGCAAGTACCTTCATCTCAGCTAGTCCAAACTGGCATAATGAATAAGAAAGTGAGAAGGTGAAAGCTCTAAATGGGAGTCCTTTTAAGGTATTCCTAAGGAATATAAGTCCATGAGAGGTCCTAACAAGTGTCATACACTCCTCTTTATGTATCATATTGTAAAAATGAAGAGCAATTTTGGTGCCAAGTGTAAAAGGTGAGTGAAAGAGGAGTTATTTGGATTACAGACAATGATAACTCATGCATAAAATAATCTTGGTGATTAGGGACACCTCTAATGAAAGTTTGATCATGTATACAACCCATCCCTATTAGTGAAATCATAACATCCATCCCTGGTCTTCTATGGATCATTCCAAGGAGGACAAATGATGAAGGTAGTTTTCTGAGCAAGCAATTGAGAAATTCTATGCCACATTTTAGGAATTTCATGTTTTGAAGGACATTTTTTCAAGTATAACTTTCATGTTATATTTCATATTCCTCTCTCCTACATGTGTAACTATTTTTCTCAACATGCCACATCTCATAGTGACTATTGGACTTCATTCTCTTCTCTTCTCTCTCAAATTCTATAAGTAGTAACCATTTAGTCTCTTGTAGACTAATACCACACCATGTATGGTGAAGCCATGCTAGATTGACATTATATTTTTCCTTTGAAAACTAAATTTAAGTATGTTTTTGAGTTCATGAAAAAATTTCTAAGTATTCAATGTGATGGATGGTGATGTTAAGTGATAATCTCCTATGCTTTCTTCTCCTTATCCTCTCATGTTTATGCAATACTTCCTATTTTAATAGGTCATAAAGAGTGTAGTTAGTGTTAGGATAACTTCAAGTTTAAAATTATTCTTTGAGTTTGAAATCTTCCATTTGGTTCACTTGCCTTATTTTATCTCATGCATATCACCTCTATATTGAAACACTTATGTTAGAACCCTATAAGACTTGGAGTTAGTTTGTAGGTCTTGTTTCATTATGATATATGTATAATGGTAGTTTGGAAATCCTTCTAGTGTATCAAACCCTTAGACTAGTTTCATTTCATGTAAACTTATATCTCTTTTCCCACAAGTAAACAATTAGTTAGGTGATAAGCATTTCAAGGTATATTCAGGGAGCTAGCCCTTAAATCTAGAGTCTACTTTTGTTATAGGTAAACCCACATACTTATAAGTATTCCCATGTTTCCAAAATATAGAGGAGGTTTGATCACACTCCTATAGGCTAAAATATTTGGTGACAATAGTTATGGCTTTCCCGATGGTACCCATTATATTCAAGACAACTTGTCAATGTGAATGCTAGCCTTGACAACATCAACTATAAATTAGTGTGATACTCAACATTTGGTGACTCCATTCAAGGTATAATTTGGTTCAAGGCCAGTATGTTTTCATAAATTTTCTCTCATAATTAATGGTCCTTACTAATTCATCATTTATTATATTTTCAATCCTATCAATCCACCTATTCATCCCAAACTTCCTATAGACAATACCCTCATCCTAATTTACCTTTTAAAGAGAGAAGATTTTGATAGCTAAGAAAGTGAAGAGATTGAATAAATTTAATATATTAAATAAAAAATTTCCAATAAACATGAATTTCCTACCATTAATACTGAAAATCCATTCCACCTTTAGGCCTATGATGGCATTCCTCCTAATGTTACAAAGAGTGTGCCTACATTCAGTGGTGAAACTCATGTCACACCTAGTGAACACATCATGGATATATTTAATTTTTTTAGTTTCCAAAATGTCACTAAAGATAATATTTACATTATAATCCTTTCCATTTCCCTTAGATGGAAATAAATTTATTTGTATAGGAATTTACCTGGTGGATGCATGGATGCATCACATCATGGGATGACTTTGGAGTGTTGTTAAATTCAAGGTTTGAAGATGAAAGTGACCATACCTCTCTTATACACCATATAAATATGATCAAAATGGATCCTAAGGAAAAAATTAAATAACTCAAGTACTTGGTATATATTTCTTCTTCCCATGAGATCACCTACTAGTTTTAAGTTTCCTACTTACTTGAGAGCCATTGGTACTAATATTGCCATCATGCTTCAATCCAAGGGTGGTTTCATAGTTATTGAAGCATATGGAATTTATAAGAGATTATAATGGCATAATTAAATTAGGAAATTCACCTCCTAAGGTGTTGATTACTTTTTTACCTAATACTCCTACTAATACTCTAAATGTAGCCCAAGTTCCTAATGCCAACATGAAGCTTAAAGTTGTTCCTAAGAAGGTAGATGATGCCATGGATCCATATGCATAAATTCAAATGTTAAGAGCTCACCTTAGGAAATAAGGTGATAAAAAAAATCCATATCAATATTATCAATAATATGTACATTAATATTGCAGAGGAAGAGGTCAAGGGAAGCCCAACTTCAACAAGCCTGCTAATGTGTACAATCCCAATTCCACTACCAATGCAAGGGAGATGGTACCGATGCATAACAACTTGATTAAATAATAATATTTTAAACAAGGAAAATTTATGGATTCTAATGATGGTGGAGAAAAATATCTAGTTAATAAAATAGGAGTCAATCCTCTCTTAGTAGTCAAAGATGAAGTCATGATGTAAGGAAGTGAGGATTGGTAGCCTCAAGGAGAAAGTTTCACTAACTTCTTGGTGGAAGATACTTTTATTATAAATAAAGTAACATATATTGTATATAAATATATATATATAAGAGGAAGGATTTATTATGTGACATTATCATGCCTACAATTTCATCCAATCCTTCTATAAGGTAGTAAAGCATGGTTATAAGTATGGCAGTTCCAAACACTCCTACACTTCCTTCAAGTTAAAATGTGGTAAGGTATGTTCAAGGTGATTATATTCCTCATGTTTAAACAAATTATTTGACTTACATGACTCAATATAAGGTAATAATGTTTGATATAGATATTTTGGACTCATTAAATAATACCAAGATATATATTTCCCTTTGGGATGCCCTTCATATGCCTAGCCAAAAAGAGCTCCTACAAAAATAATTATCCACTATCCCTAATATTATTTCCCATTAAATTCAATTTCATGGTAATTTTTATCTTAATAATTAACCTAACACCGTTTTTGAACCATCTGCCGAAGTTGAGAAGCCTCCACCTTTCTACCTCACTCTCATAGTGGGTGATAAACTACTCCACAATTGCATAGTTGATAATGGTACTTCTACATCAGCCATGGCTAGAGTAGTAAATGATACATTGGGCCAAAAATATCAACCCCATATAAAATGAGTGCTTTAATTATATGGTACACCTACCAATAAAATAGGTTTGTTAAAAAATTTGAAGGTTTTCTTACATGATTGCCTTATCTTTCATATCCTCTAAGACATTATTATGGTGGGCATGCCTGCTCATTTTGCAATCTAACTTTCAAGAGACTTTATAGATAATATAGGTGTATAATTATTAGCTAATTGGTAATTATTTTCCTTTATGATAATGTATGGAACCAAGGTGACCATAAGAACTTAGCCTCTTTCAAGGTTTCATATTGAGCCCTACATGGAAATAACCTCTAACTTGAATTGTGTGATCACTGAGAAAGAAGAATCTAATGTGGATGATTTTGTTTATTCCAAGCTTAATGGAATATCTGACTTGTTATTAGAGGATTATGATGTAGATAATTATGATCATGATCCTTATTCATACTTTGAGAAAACTGACCTTAGCACTTATATCATGCATGAAGAGATATTTGAGGGAGATGAAGAAAATGTCAAACATTATTTCTCACAAGATGTTGAAGGTAACAACATGACTCATGAGTATGATGATGATAGTTTTATGAACCTAATTAATCACCATATTAGATATAATGATGTCTTTCTACCTACCATTGATGAAGATTCCCTTGATGATGACAATCATGAGAGAGAGGAGGATGACTTATGGCAAAGGTTCAATTTCATATGTCAAGAATTTGATCAATTAAGTAATGTTACATCCCATCCTAAGAGGAATATATCTAATGGGTTTTATAATGATTCTAACAAACATGATGTTGAGTATCTCACCAAGAATGGAAAATAATGTCATTTGTGAAGGAGGGGGAACTATGGAAAAGGTTTAATGCCATATGCAAATAATTTAATAAGTTAGATAAGATTCCTTTTTCCCCAAGAGATTGCTTATCTAATGTCAATATTTTTATTGAGACTAATGAGCAAGTTTTTAAGTGTTCTTTCAAACATGAAAATGAATGTTTTTCTACTAATCAAAGGTCTGCAATCATGAAAGAGCTTGATGAAGCTATTGCCTAATAAGTTGTAAACATGGGGAATGAGGTCAAGGTAGATTTGGTTTTGCTTCAAGGATAGTCAAGATCTCCACTCGAAGTAGAATAATTTTTAGAGGTGTTGGAACATGGTGAAGATAATCTTGATGCTCCTAAACATCAAGTACATTCTTTTTAAGAAGAGCACAAAGATGAATCAGTTATCATACAATCTAATCTTGTAGTTTATGGAAGGCATATTAGATGTGTCAAAGATCAATTAACTTGTAACCCAAATAAAGGCTTTTAGAGAGTAAGGAATAACATTTAGTAAGGCTCCAAATAGATCACTTATAGGCCTAAGAAGACATAAAGCTAGTATACTTCTTAATCATATCCATATGTAAATGCTTGATGATGAGCATGCTTCTCATGATAGACTACCTTCATGGAGTGACAAATATTAAATAAGAACCACATTTGACCCTATTTGAAGTATGGTAAGATGTTTTCACCTCAAGAGTGAGGTTTTTTAAATAATAGAGTAGGTATGTGTGTCTTTCTTTTAGTTGTGTTGTGTTTCATAAGTGTTCTAGTTGAACACATGTGTGTTTATTATGGGTGTGTCTTGTTTTTTATATATTTTATTTGTTGTTTTGTATGGTTTCAAATGAAAATTATGTGTCAAATTGGTGTATAGGTGATTCCATGGCCCAATGGATAGGATTAGGCTACTAGTCTTGGCATAACAAGCATACCACCCTTGGGAAATCACCAAGAATGTTGACCATTTTGACCACAATTCAAAATGAATCAACATGCTATAGTCAAAAAATTGATATAGGTGTTTAAAAATAGTTTGTAGGATGTTCATAGTATTTTTTATGTTATTTAATGTGTTTATAGCCTTGGTCATAGTCCATATTAGTCTTTATGTCATTTAGGGGTCATAAAAGGGTCATAAATGAAGGTGGTACAATTTTAATAGGTGTACATGTGTTCTAAACTTCCTTAAAACAACAAATATGTCATATTAATTATCATAAATGTTAGGACTAACTAAAGCTTTCAAGTTTCTAACTAAAAATCAAGAAAACAAGTGAAAAAGAGGGATTTTTAAGTGTGTATAGCCTATGGGAGAGAGTGGAATCTATGAGAAGATTATGGAGTGACCTTTAAACTTAATTTACTCCATTTACACCCTTTAAATGATTTAAAAGTGTGACTAAAACTATTCTATCTCTCCATCGCTTCACTAGGCAAACATAACTAATCAACAAGTTTCTTCTTGGTATGGCCAATAGAAGACTTATAGTTCAAATTATATTGGTGTTAGATATTAAAATTTTTTAGATTAAAATTAATATTTTTATTTATAGTATTGGAATTCTATGCTTTATGAACCATTCCTAACAAGTTGATTATCTTATTTTGCTAGTCAATCCCCATAACCTATAGGTTTTTATTTTGTTTGAGGATTCCCATACAATCTAGTTGGTTATTTTGCTTCCATATTACTTTTAATCTATCCTATAATGTTTTACATGTTTTTTTTCATGATTTTAAGTGATTTTATGGGCCAAAAAATTCAAGTTGTAGGTTGATGCCACTAGTGAACTAACAATCAGATTTCAACACTTGTAGAAGGTTTATTCATTTGCAAAGGTTTCAAATAAATGTGTGGTTTTGTGTTTCATGGCTTTAATTTCTTCTTGAATCCCTTTCCTTCCAATTTTACTCTCCAAGATCATGAATTGATCAAGCACACAATCAAGGATGTGACACATAGTTTATTGCATATAGTTAGATGAATCATGGTGTGTAAAGTTTTGAGGAAGTTCATAGATGTGTTTGAAGATTAAAAAGGGTGTTATAAATATAATTTAAACATTATAAATAAAATTAAACCTCTCCAAATGATATATGACTGACTGTGATGACTATTTCCCATCTATGCATAGTCATCCACCATGAATGAGTACCTACAGGTGCCATAAAGAAGACCAATCATAGTGAAAAGGAGAAATTATCTAGTTTAAATCACTTCATGGATAAAAGGTATTGTTTTAAGAACATGAGGAGGTTAAATATGAAATATGATGTCACATTTAATGTATATATTTCATGTCTACATTAACTCTCTTGTCTATAGCTGTATCAACACCTACATGAGACTAAGAACATTGAGTTAGGAGTATTTAAAATTTTCTTAAATCCTCAAGGTGGGAAGGATGCATTGGGATACCTTAGGAAGGTATAAAAATGGTTATAATCCTATATATCATCCATAATACCTATATTCATAATCATTACATGCATACTAGGATGCCCACCTATAGGTACCACCCCTGCATAGATCTAGAAATGTTGCTCGAAGGTGTTGGAACATGATTTAAAACCTTCATGAGGTTTGTTGATTTGGATGAGATCATGAAATAAATTATTGAATAATTACATGGGAAGGAAAATTTTATAAACCATGTGCATATGAAGAAACTTAATTTGAGGATAAGTTCCCTAAAAGCCCCAAAACAAAGCCCTAGCCACTTTTGGAGATGATATATAAAAGTGTTGAAAAGAGTTTTTATGAATACAAGTACATATATCTTGTATCCTTATCCTAGGGGATTATCCTTACAAAATAAAGTGGGTGTGTGACTAGATTAAAGTGATGTTTTAAGGTCTCCATTTTTTATATTTGTTCGTTATAGTTTTTCAATGTATTCTACAAGATTTAAACTTCCAAGTGACCTTCACATCCCAAGGTGAAATTGTAAGAGAATCTCCCCATGGTGAGTGACTCCATTGTAGTAAGGGGAACACTAATGACTCAAGTAACTATTAGAGGATATAATTTACATGTTATTGACTCCCATCAATACCTATAGGTGTGTTTTGGTTCAAAAAGGCTACCTATAGGCTATATACAAATGCTTGCAACTCACAAGGTAAACCATTGAATATGGGAATTTGTAGACATGGAAAATTGATATTTGAGTTAGTTATAAGTCTTAATATGAATCATATTTAGTTAATCACAAGGTTTTATAGGTTGAGACACACATACAATACCTAATTTTAATGCAAAACAATCAACTATGGCTAACTATAACATGACAATGATATAGAACTTGACTAGCCTTGATGATGGTCTAATATCAAATCATAATATAAACAATTATAACCATGAATATGGCCTCATAAATTCAATAATATGGTTTTTAAATGATATAAAGGTCTAAACATGAAGTATTTACCTATAAGTGTCTCTTTGAAACATATAAAACATAGCCAACACTTGTATTTAATCAAGATCAAGGTGTAAGTGGAAGTGTTTGGAAAGGTTGGGGTGGTAATAAAGTTTATATCACATTCATAATAGTTATAATAGTCTAAATATACTCATAACACATGGAAACATGGAAATATAGGGTCTCTAATATGCACACACAATCCATATTCAGGACCCTGCATAGAGTGAGTTTCTCCATGAGTCTAGTTTGGGTTTTTTAAGTTTTGGATGGGATATTCATGTGATAAAGAGATAAAAAAATTCAACCATAATCCAAACAAATTTTATAAAATCCTCATATATTCACCTTTGATGATAAAATAGGGGAACTTCCCTCTATTTTATCTCAGACAGAGGGCACTCCCTAAGGGTATAAATCTATAGGTTTATATAGAAAATGATATGAGGATAAGTTGTAAACTTGATGTAACATATCAAGAGGATGTATAAATATGTGATAAACATGAAAAAACATGAGGAACAATTCACAAGTGTTATAAACCTATTAGGGTGTCCTAAACCTACAAGTATACTGATAGATCTATTAGGTCTAGTTTAGGCCTAAAACCCAATTGGGGGGTTCGTATAATTTGTAACACTAGATATATATTCAAATTCATTATAACATGTTTATATGCAGATATAAGGTGTGTTACAACTATTGAAATTTATATAAAGACATGATAGAGTCTTTTATTGACTAGAGATATTGGTGACTTACACATAATGAAGAAAGGAGCTCAAGCGGGCAAATTTGGAAGCTTATACAAACATAGAGACTTTGAATGAGAGAATAAGGATATATGTGAGTTTAGATAGGGTCCCTAACTTTCATTTTGAGGATTTTTTTAGGGTTTGAATGTCAAACATTTATGAACAATCATTATATGTCAAAACTACTCTAAACCATCTCAAACTCTTGTCAAAGAACTAATTAAGAAAGTAAAGGAGGAGAAGAATATATATGGTATAGAATGGATTAGGAAATGGTTGGAAGTTTTAGAGGACTATATAGCTCCCCATATCATATTAAGTTATACCCTACCTGTATGAATAGGGTGAAAATGTCTTTTATAGATTATTTTTGGTATTTTCCAAAGTATGGAATGGTTTCAAATGATTAAATAAACTTTGAGAGATATAATGAGACTTAATATAACTCACCATGTTTATTTCATGATTCATATAAGCTCACAATTATCTTTTCAAGTGCCTTCATCTTAGCCAGTCCAAATTGACATAATGAACAAGAAAGTGAGAAGGTGAAATATCTAAGTGAGAGTCCTTTTAAGGACTTCATAAGGAATAAAAGGAAATTATGGCTCATAAAATGTGTCATACACTCATTTTTATAGATTATATTGGAAAAATTAAGGCCAATTTTGGTGTCAAGTGTGCAAGGTGAGTGAAAGAGGAGTTATTTGGACTGTAGGTAAAGATAACTCATGTCCAAAAGAATCTTGATGATTATGGACACATCCAATTAATTTTGGATCATATATAAAACCTTCCCTATTATTTAAATCATCACATATATCCCCATTATTCTATGAAACATTCCAAGGATGCCAAATGATGAGGGTAGTTTTTTGAGCAAGCAATTAAGAACTTCTATGCCACATTTTAGAAGTTTCATGTTTTGAGGGACATTTTTCCAAGTATAAATTTCATGTTATATTTAATATTACTCTATCCTACATTTATAACTCATTTTCTCAGCATGAAAAATGTCACAGTGACTCTTAGACTTCATTCTCTTCTCCTCTCTCTCAAATTCTATACATAGTAGTCATTTTTGCTCTTGTAAACTAATACCACACCATGCACAACAAAGCCTTGTTGGATTGAAATTTTATTTTATATTTTAATAATAAATTAAAGTATATTTTTTATTTCATGAACATTTTTCTAAGTGTTCAAAGTGATGTATGGTGATGTTAAGTGATAATCTCCTATTCTTGATTCTCCTTATCCTCACATGTTTATGCAATAGTTCCTATTCTAATAGGTAATATAGAGTGTAGTTAGTGCATTATTATCCCTTAAAGTGTAAAATTATTGTTGTAATTTTCAATCTTCCCTCTATTTCACTTACCTTGTGTTGTCTCATGCATATCACCTCTATATTGAAACACTTATGTTAGAACCCCATAAGACTTGGAAGCTAGTTTATAGGTCTTATTTCATTATGGTAGAATTATAATGGTCCTAAGTAAATCCTTATGGTTTATCACCCCATTATATTATTTTCATTTCATAAAAAATTTATCTCTTATATCACAAGTAAATAGTTAGTTAGGTGATAAGCATTTCAATGTATAATTAAGGAGCTAGCCCTTAAATCTAGAGGTCTACTTCTGTTATAGGTAAACCCACATACCTAAAAGTATTCCCATGTTTCCAAAATATGGATTAGGATTGGACACCCTCCTTTAAGGTGAAATTTTTGGTGAAAATATGTTCATTATATCCTTGTTTAATTTTGGTAATTTGAGCATAAGAAACCTTTTCATAAATATTAATGGAAAAGTGTACTAAAAAATAGCTTGCAAAAGGTTTGACTGATTTTATGGATTGGAGAGGTAAATAATAGAACCACCTTAAAACATAATCATTGAGGCTTCTTGGAAATAATTTGGTAAAATTTTTATTATTGGAGACATAGTTAAGGCATGACACATAAAAGGATCAAAGATGTTATTCAGGATCACCTTTGCCATCATAAAATGGAAAATTAGGTGCAAAAAAACTAGTTGGAAAAGGGTTAAAATATATCTCAAGTGTAAGAGGGTTATGAAATACATCTTGAGAATATATAGCATGAGGGTATTTTAAATCATTTTGTTTAATGTGTGAAACCTTGTACTACAAGTTCTTTATAACTTGAAGGAGTGATTAAACTATAGACCCAATGGGATTTAGATTAGGAAGTTAAGTAGTCACCAAAGGGTATGTAAACATGGTTTGAGTAGTAATAAGTATTGAAACTGATATTTGTGTTTAAAGAACTATTAATTTCATGATAGATATATCAATAGTAGTTTTATGAAATAAAGGTTTAAATACATAATCCATGCCCCTAATAGATGTATCATTTTGTAATGTGTTTAATGGGAGGAATGTTTCGACTATACCTTTTGAAATTTTTTCTTTTAGTATATTTTTTAAGAATTGATCAATAAATTTAGGGGTTTTATGAATAAACTCATAAAAAAAGTAATTTTTTAATCTTGATCATGGTTTATTTCTTCATTTTGATTTATTTCATGGTTTTAATTATCATAATATTCTTCTATGAGAACCCTATTAGTATGTTTTTCATTTTCAACATGGGTATCATCATGATCTATAGTATAAGATCCCTCATTGGTTTAAAACATCTTATAGGGTGGGAGTAAAAGCTCAATATGTTCAATAGGAACACCTCCCAATATATGGATATGTCTAGGTTACATGTAAAATAGTATTAGGAAATGGAAAAATACAAAAATATGAAACACTAGTTGGTTTAGAACCCTAGGAATTAAAAAATGCATTTAAACAAATCAAGTTCACCAAATGTTTAACCATAAACTAGATAAGGTGGATTTCCTATCTTTTTGCAGTATACTAGGGTTAAGAATATATAAATGTTAATGTACAAGGGTAATAATCAGATATACTATAGGCCAATTAAATGCTAAACTTAGATATTAGCATACACTAAATTCATTATGTTGAGTATAGGATAAATATAGAAATTAAAACTAAGATATGTATGGAAATTACAAAGAAGTAATATACTTACCTTGTTCTAATGATAACATAGTGTTGGATTTAGAGAAATTATAAAGTAGACTGGTAGATTATTTTAGAATAGTCTTTAGATTCTAGATCTGACGTTTTTGGATCTATGGACACTAATGTCAGCCTGGGTGATTGCTCCAACACTACTATCTAGTTTTGATGCAAGTGTCCTATAATAAATACCTAATAAAAATGGATGAAACCACATAGATGCTTTTGGGTTTGTCTGTTGGAAATATTGTCATTGATGTCAAAGGTCTAGCATTATTGGTGATAAAGGCCCCATTGAATTTAATGTTGTTTGTAATAAATATATCTTGGATAATATGAGTTAATATTTATTTAATATTAACGAATATATTTTTGGTTGCATATGAGACAAAAGAAGGGCCTATGGAGAAGTCAAAGAGCCACGGGATAAAGACAAAAGAAGGATGGGATGCATTTTCCCATGAAGAGTCATCTTGGGGAATTCCAAAAGACAAAAGAGGAAGGGCAAAATTTCTCATGAAGGGACACTTTAAGGAATACAAAAAGTTACCAAGATGAGGACAAAAGAGGGAAGGACGTTTTTGATCATGAAGGGTCACCACACGACTTTTCAAAGGCTTGAATATGAAGGGTCATACAAGTTTGGCGCCATTTTCCATGAGGATTGAAGGGTCACAAAGGGGGAAGGCCAAAGGTCATTTAGAAATCTATAAATAAAGGCTTGAGAAGCCATTTATAATATGAGAGATAGAGGTTTATTTGATATTGTAATATCTAACTTAGAAGAGCAATTATGAGAGATGAATATGATTTGTATTTGTTATATCTAGCTTAGAAGAACAAAGGTGAGAGAGAGGAAAGAGATGTTGTATTGATCTATCATTTGTTGAGATAACAACATTGAGAGATAGGTGTGTGGTATACACAAAGGGGTTGGTGCTCAGAAAAGAGGTTGGTGATCTTGTGGGTTGGTGCTCGGCAAAGGGGTTGGTGCTCCTATGGGCTGGTGCTCACAAATAGTAGCTGGGTTGGTGCTCGGCAAAGGCGTGTGGTGCTCTTGTGGGTTGGTGCTCATGAATAGTTTTTGGGTTGGTGCTCTTGCAAGCTTGGCTTGTGAATATTGTTTGGGTTGGTGCTCATTCATATACTTGAGATTGTTCTCTATGGTTTTTCCCACATTGGGTTTCCACGTTATATTTGGTGTCTCTCTCTATCTTGTGTGGTGTTTATTGTTTGATTTTTATTGCATATCTTGAATGTTTGATTAAGTGGAATTTGGTTAAGGAAAAGATTTATAAGATATATGATATAATGATTCAGCCCCCCCTCTCAGTATATTCCATGCTTAACATTGTCTTCATATTCACTCTAGTTTATTTAGATCTAGGTCATAGACTATCACTCCTCATGAATTTTCAAAACCATATTTATTCATATCCATTATGATCTTGGGGAAAAATGGGTTAGTGGGCACATGGTTTTGAGATAAACCCAAATACCCCTCTCTCAATTAGTGATACCTACATAGATAATACTCCAAGTATGGCCTTAGACTAATGTAGTTCTCCCTTACGCATTGTCTTGTTTGTGAATCATGAAATATGTGATTGTAACTTGGAAAATTAGACTTTTGGGCTGTTCCTTTAGTACTTTGACTTATAGATATGTTATACCTATGATTGGTATGGAAATGGGGAAGCTTTATTTAATTAATAGAATGTTTATGATAAGTTTACTTCATCTCTTTGGTATTTTAGTAGGTGATAAATGAATGAGGGTTGATCTTGTATTTATATCAATCCCTTTCAATAAGTAAATCACATAAAATGACTTAGATTGACCATTAGGGTACATTTCAATTTCAAATTGGATGAATTTAGGGTATTATAAACTTGTGTCAGGGTAGGACACTAATGTCAACACTAGTGTTTATTCCTTATTTTAGTGTCTAGGGAGAAATAAAGTAGGTACAAGTTCATAACTTATAGAGATATAAGATAAGTACATTTTAAGTATTATGGGCAAGATAAAAGCCCCAGGTCATCAACATAAGACTAGTTAGACTAAAATATATAGGCCAAGGGTAATAAGATAAAGTAGATATAATACCTTTATAAGTGGGAAAGGTCTAGGATTGAGAGGAACAACCAAGGTAAGAGTTTACCAAGTGTAAAAAATTGAGGTGTTATATAATCCATAAATATCATCCCAAAATGGTTGAAAATATGAAGGATAAAGTATTACCTTATGATTATCAATTGCATTTATTTAATATATTGTATAATTTTGATCAAAGAGAGATAAGTGTTAGGTATTATATGTAGACATTCCTTTTTTACCACTTCTATGTCTAAATAGATGTCAAATCAATTTTTATTAAACAACACAAAATAACCCTATAAATTATTAAAATACTTAAATTCATATGTACACCAAGTGTTCATCCTATAAATCATGAAAGTCTATCCCTATTTGTGGTAATACATTGTATGTACTAATAACCTCTACCAATTCATTTTGAGTCAAATTATGATCTAGAAAATCATCAATTTTGACCAAGTGTGAAGGACAACAACATCAAAATTTGGAAATGTCAATAAACCTAATAAAAATTTATCAAATAATTAAATTAAATTAAATGGTAAGTTAAAACACTCATGGATAATTAGTGAATTTATAAAAATAAAAATTCATAAAATTCACCTAAATATCCAAAAAAGATGACATAATGCATGAAATAATTTTAAAGTTTTCAAGAATTCAAAATTCAATGGAAAAAAATATCAAGTTGTGCAAGTTATGCCTCATAAGTGAAAAATTAATCACCTCATTAATGGCCTTGGACCTCCAAAAATGAATTAATTTGTGGCCACACATCTTGTATCAATATGGATGGTCACAAATCAATCTCTTTATTTTTAAATATTTATAAATAGGAGGGTCCTCACACACCTTCAAAAAACTTCTCAATCTAAACTTAATATGCATAAATCCTTAGATGAAGCTTAACAATCAACACATGCCATATCCAATTGCCAAGGTGAACAAGGAGAGATTATGCACATGCACCACTAACAAAGACTCTTTGCCCACAAAGCTGAGCACAATCCCCCTAGGCCAACTTATAAATTGAAGTCACACATAAGGTAAAGAGTTTTGTTCTTATCTTCACATTTTTTTTTCTTGTTATTTCTCCCCCAAGTATATAGGCTTAGAATGCTAGTATTTGATGTGTATTTCATTATTTTTCACTCTAATATCACATAGACTAACATTGTCCTCAGATTCCTTGATTACACTAGACAAAGGATACTTACAATCTCACCATTAGACAAAGTAATGTGGAATATGATCAAGAGGATATCTAAAGGTATGTAATTAATCTTAAAAATTCAATATAATATGAGTTTGGAATGTTTAAAATGAATTCAATAGAAGAATCTTATCAATGTGTATTTAAGGTGGAAGATAACTTGTTAAGGAGGTAATAAAACACAACAAGAAATAGATAAATATTCTCAAGATGAATAGGACATAAAATCATTGGTAGAATAAAACATACTTGTGAAGAATATGTTACTTCTTAAAATCATAATCAAAGACAAAGAGGAAGTGGTTATTATTTGAGATAAAGATGATACTTTGTTAGAGGAAGACATATAGGATTAATAGGTAAATTATTTGAATATAGAGATGTTGTACATAGATATTTTTAAATTTTTAAAATATTTTAGCAAAAAAAAATGAGGAAAGTAATCACCTTGCATAAGCATATGAAGAGAATGATGCATACCAATATCACATGGAGGAACTGGGACATGAATATTATTTTATGATGAATAGAGTGTTGTTTATTACTAGGTAAGGATGGTAATGAACTAATGTAACTAAACAACTTATTCTAAACTATATTCAAATTAGGAGGTAATATTTGTAAGGTTATTGTTTATAGTGTTAGAAAAAATAGTATCTTGTCAGATGGTAGAAAACATTAGCCTGAAAATAAAAGTACATTCAAATTTATACAAGGTGTCTTGGTCTCAAAAGGACATCATTTTTTAGTAAATGATAAATGTATGTTTGTTTATTTTTAAGATTGGATTTTAAAAAGATTATTTTTTTTGACATATTTCCCATGGATGTATGTCATCTATTGTTAGGAATAATACCATGGTTGTTTGATAGTAAGGTAATACATGATGGTATATCAAACATCTACACACTTGTGAAGGATGTTAAGAATTTCACATTGAGCCCATTGAAGGAAAGGGGTGAAAAGGTGGATAATAGTCCTAAGGATTCATTAGTTTATAATAAATATTTTTGAAGGAGGAAAGGAGAAGGCATATTTTTTATTTTATGCACAAACCAATGCAATTTTTGATCTCAAAATAGTTGTATGAATTTCCACTTTAATTATAAAATTTATTGAAATATTATTCCAAAAAAATTTATAAATGTTTTTTAGATGGATTACAACCTATGGGAACTATTAGTCTTATAGTTTTCTAAACAAGGTAGCATATAGGTTGACCTATGGATAATTGTGAGGTGAAGAATCAATCCCATGAGTTTTTAGACAAGGTTAATTTGAAAAGAGATATTCAAGATTGACTATTTGGAGAATGTTAGCCCACCCAACAACTCTAAAAATATGCATATAAATTACTATTCTTGATCGAATAACAAAATGATTTATAATATGAATTAGATTGTTTTATGAATCACCAATAAACAAATGGTCCATGCTTTTAAAAAATGTTTAGGTTTCCATATATTTTACAGCCCATGGATTACACTTGCCAAAACATTAGATGATATTTTTTAATTTTAATTGAATTATTTAGTTATTCCCAATCCAAATATATATATATATATATATATATATATATATATATAATCAAAAGTTAAATGTTATTTTTCATAATAAAAATAGGCAATTCAAAACAAAAACAAATCAAGTACTTGTAGATGTAAATCAAGATATACACTAATCCAATTCAAATTTCTTCTGATGTTTCAATTTATAGCCTACATGTAAATATATTCATCTAATTCAAAACATGTTTGTGATCATTTCTAAATTTTCATAAATTTATGAACTTTTATTAGATATATATGCTTTTATAAGTAGTGATCTTTTTCCATCACCATTATTATTTTCTAAGTTTGTGACGTTTATCTAAGTTTTAGATGATTTTACTGATAAGAGATGATGTTTAAGACACTACAATGCTTTTACAAGGATTTGTTAAGATTTTTTATACATGTGGTTCATCTTCCACCTTGTGATGATTTTTCATGCATATGATTATAACACAATAGTATGATGATTTTTCAGACACTCAATGTTTTTTTAAGATTACGATAATTTTTTTTAGCATGTGAAAGTTTTTAAGGAACATGATTTTATTCTATAGATGTGATGTTTTTTAAAGCATTCTATATTTTTTAGGTTTGTGATGTTTTTTAATGAATGCAATGGTTTTTCATGCCTAAGCTTGTGACACCTTTCAAGAAAGTGATGATTTTGAAGACCAATAATTATTTGACAAGCCTTGTGATTGTTTTTCAATATCATGATGCTTCAAATATTGTAATTCAACACTTCATATTGTATAATGGAAAATTATATATGTATAAGGGACAATAATATATGTTAGAACAAATTATTTCAATTATTTTATATTTGAATATAAATGGTCACTTATCTTTTGTTTTCTTAACCATCTTCATGCCTACTCTCTATCCCCCAATTATAGATTTTCATGGAAGCCTCTATAGGTAATTCTCATCCTATTTCCCATGATGATTACTAAATCCAATCCAAATTTACTCATGATAATATTTTCTTGGATGAGATAAACAAAAAAAATTGTCTATCATATTCTGAAGTGAATTTTATTTGAGAATTTTATTTCTAGGGATAATTTTATTATATCACTCTAGACAATTTCTTGTACATAATATCTATGAAAATTCCATAATTTGATTCCTTTTAATTTATAACTTTAAATATCATTCCCCCAAATTATTTTTTTAAGTTTGAGTAACTAAATATAATTTGGTAACTAAATATGATTTCAGATATATATTGGCCAACAAAACATTTTGTCATGAAACTAGATAAAACCCTTTTTTCCACACCATCTACTTTAGAAGAGGAATTTTAGATTAGCATCCTAAAATTGAGTAAGGTATTATTGGAGGAAACTTTATATTAGTATCATAAAATTGAGTAAGGGATTGTGGAAAGGTTTGTATCCTCCAATTGAGCTATCAAAAAATTATTGTTGTATCAAACTATGTATCTTTATTAGTTTTTTGTATTCATGATTTCTAGCATTTTTTGTGTTTGAAATTATTTTAAATATTTTATAGTGAACCAATTTATCATTACATTTAATAAAACCATCATAATGTTATCATGTTTTAAGGTTCATCCAAAAGCCTATTCATTGTTTGTAAGTTTTAGTTTCTTGTGAGCCATTGGTAGAGGTGTCCTATGTGAACTTTAATGTTTTTTTATCTCCATTGTATAAGGTTATGAAAATATTAAAAATATGTTATTTACCCTACCAAATAAAAAATATTAATTTGTTTTCATAAGAATATACTTAAAATGGTTTCTATATTAATTTGTCTTAGATGTGGTGCTTTCTTTAAGAGTCCTTTGAGTTCCATACTCTTATTTTGGATCTCCCTATAAAATACACTAGATGAATTGTGTATAGACATTAAAAATGTAATTATCTCTTAAAAAATTAAATATATTCATTTTCTTCCTATTCCCAATGGGATTTCTCTTTACTTGAAATTTTCTTCCCTGCATGATTATTTTTCCTATAGAGGATTTTATTTTCATTGTAGGTTATTCTTTCTATGCCATATCTTGGTACTAAATTCTCCATTTTCCTAATAAATTAGATATGTTTATCTAATTTAATTTTTTCATGTACAAAAAAATTCTTTCTTTTTTTGATTTGTTCGATAATCACGATTGTTATTTATGGATATTTCACTACCCTTTTGAATTCCATTCCTATGAGATTATGCCCACATTTTATAACAATTTTTTTTGCAGGTTGTTTAAATTTTTTACTTATATATATTTAATACAAGTTTAGAATTAAACATTATTTTTTATATAAACATGTTTAAAGGATATTAACACCACATTATATGCATAATTATTTTATCGTGGTGAAATAAGTTTATTAATAACTCTAATTTATCTATAATTTTATGAAAATCCTCTAAAAATGATATATATATTATTGACCTATTATATTTTTGAAAAATGTTTATGTAAAAATAATAATTAAATATAAATTATGTATGTGTAGACACTTAAAAATGTTCCTTAATTTTTTTTAGTCAAATGTAAATTGCATGAGTTTAGGATGTTTGTCAATTTTTTTTATTATTGGTCTATATTAGTAATTTTTTGTGTCTTTTTAAAATTTAACTAGTGGTCTCTCTATCTCCCCCCTCCCTCCCTCCATACTCATTTTAAATTATTTGTATCTCCTTGTTCAGAGCATCCAAATGGTCTTAGGAATTTTATAAAACATTCAAATGATCTTGGGAAAATTTTATGGCTCCTTGTACCTAAACTTCACTCACTTCCATTTTCACATATTTTTCCTTGTGACCATTTGATGTTACTTTACGTGATAAAAGGGTCCTAATTTTAATTTAAGTTTTTAATTATATATACAATATATATCTATCATTCATAAAAATCTATTGATCACTCTCAAACCATTCTAAAAGAAATCAATGATTCATTAGAACATTAATTGAGTCACACAAATTTATAATTAGACAAACACCAAAAAACACTAGTGTGCATGCTATTAGATATTTACAAATCATTAAGGTTTATTTTTTGTAATATTTTTAATACCTAAGGGTTGTTAAATATCAAGATAGTTCAAATATTATATAGTTCAATGCATTACCTATACATGTTTTTTGATTATATTTTATTCAACATGATGAATTCATTTGTTTTTAAAATAAAAAATACACAACATCATGGAAAAACTTATAATATCATATTCTTTCCCCATAAGCTTTTATATATTAATAGATAATTAAGTAATTAAGAATTATCATTTATAAATGACTAGTGAAAAATACCTGTGAAGTGAATGAGGTTTCTAGAGGTCAAAACAATGAAAATATATTCATAAAATTTTGAGACGTTATTTTCACTTTTGAATAGAACGGTAAGTTATTTTAGACTTTTTGGAGTGAAAATATATGGTTTATAAAATTTATCTAGTCATCACTATATTTTTAGGTTAAATTTTAAACACATTTGGGTGTATATTTATAGTGTCACCTTCACTTTCAAAGCTATTGGGTGAGGTTTATCTCTATATTATGAATTATATCAAGTTAGATGGAAAATTTAGAAAGTTATTTTCTTATCACTTCTCCCTAGCCAACCATTTTAGACATAGGAAGTTTTTTATTATTCCTTTATTCCTATTGTGTTCTTTAGAGGCTTCAGTGATTAAAATTAAAAATGGTATTATCATTGATTAGGGTATCCTTATTAAATATATGATCCTACTATTAGTTCAAAGTGTTCAACCCACCTTTCCTCTTAAAACACTTTTAGGAAGTAGCACAAGGTTTTCGAGAATGAGTGATTCTAGGATGAATCCTATAAAATGGGGTCTTAAATCCTTCAATATTAAGGCCCATATTATTAATGCCATATATGAATAAACTTTGAATAAATTTTTCTCATTAAAAAAAATAAAATATTCTAAATAAGGGGATTGCCTAGTCCCAAACTTGAAGACTTTGGGTGGTAAAGATTTGGAGATGTCACCCTAGGCTGGGGTCCTTGTGGATGTGTAAATTATCCCCTTTGGGGCTCAAAAATATATTATTTTATTTGAAAAAGATTCATATAATGACTAAATAAAGGCTAAATATGCCAAGCCTACTCCTAAGGGAATCAAGAAGGAGTAGATGGAGGAACAAAGTGACATAATTGACAAATTAGAAAGTGCCCTTAGAATTAAGAAGGGAATTATAAAGGTTTTTTCAATGAAAATAATAAAATGAATAAATATATTTAATATTTTAAAGAATAAGTGGATAAGGGGAACAACACATAATGGTAATTTTTCAATGATATTTTCCAAATCAAGGAAGATGTTAAGGAAAAAAATAAAAAAATGGAGAAGATAAAGGATGCGATGTAGTATGTGAAGAAGATAGTGGTGTAGGTTATATCCATTAGTAAATACATTATTATTAATTGTACCCATTATTTAAAAATGCTTTAGGATAACATGAATAATAAATTGGATAAATAGTTGTAGGTTACCCTTGGTATGAGGACAAGGAGAAGAAATGTAAACAGGAGGATATTAGTATATCTAAAGATTTTTCTCTTGAAGAATAAATTAAAGTTATCAAATATGAATGGGAAATGATGGAGGGAATGTGTGACCTCATTAATTTATAGTATTCTTTTGCTAGTTGTTAAGATCCTTTCTAAAAAATTTATAACTAGACTACATAATTGTGAAATTTAATTAAAAAAATAACTAGAGATAAATTGATTATATTAAGAGAAAGTACAATTTTATTATAATTATCATTGGCCTCTTTGAGGGGGAAACTCATTTGATAAATATAAATTCAATAAACTTTTTGGATGACTTATCACTAGTCTAGATTTATATTTATACTAATTCAACACTAGCTAACTATTATTCCCCATGAATGTGGGATTATAACAATGGGCTTGAGGGACATCTTACAAAGCATATGCATCTAGATCATTTTATTAAGTAAAGAAAGTCAAAAAAATGGTTAGGATGAAGGGTCCTAAAATTATCTCCCCCTTACAAAATTTTCCCTCAAATTTGAAGGAGAGGAAACTATTGATGGACTTGAATAAAAAAAATCCTACATAGCATATTCTAGTTACATCCCATGCCAATGTATTATAACTTTGGTGATGACCCAATTAAGGAACTTACAATAATGCATATATAGTAGAGTTTCAGGTTATAAAGTGAGAGACCATTGTAAATCAAGTTCTTGAAGTAATGTCTATGTGGTGAAATTATGTCTAAGGACATTCTTTAAGTAAGAGACATAAAAAATAAGGTGCACACACATTGAAAGTGGTAGTTACAAGTTGAAGGCAATAGGGCCAATATAGAGAGAATTTTTATGGAGCATATAACTTAGGAGATAGTTTTGGTGGACTTTCAAATTCAAAGAGGACTGCTTATAAGGTTTTAGGTGAAGGAAAACCATAACTCCAGGATAAAAGGATATTTTAGAGTGGTGTTATTCTACTTGTTCCTTCATGTAATTTTGTGTTAGGTGGAGATTATCCTTAAGGAGGTGAAGGATATTATCACATGCATTAATAGTATCCAAAAGATTCATCTGAATCTATTTAGTATATATGAGGGAAAATATGTCATATTTTAACCATAGATAACTTCATACGAGGTGATGTTGGTGGTACTGTGGTAGGAGATGTCACACTCCCATTTGAAAAGTGGTAATCATTTTACCCATTAATGTTGTTTCTCTATAGAAAAATAATAGATATATGTTTTGAGACATTTATATTGAGAATTTATTTTTGGCCATCAATCTATGGATGATATCCCAAACTCATTTTTAGATGTGTGCTAAGACATTTGAAGAGTTCCTTGTAGAAATTAATTATGAAGGCTAAGTCACAATCTGATACAATAGATGTAAGAATGCCATGAAACTATAATATTTGATCAAGGGATGTCTAGGATATGGTTAAAATAGTGTAGGGATGGAATAAAGAAAATAAATGAGCATATTTAAAAAGATGATCCACCACCAAAAGAATGACATATTTTCATCCTAATTTGGGAAGGCCCTTGACCAAATTCATAGAAATGTCAGTCCAAATATTTTTTAGAATGGTTAGTGTTTGGATTACACCAAGTGATGTGACTATTTCCACTTTATGATATTGGCATGTATCATATTCTACAACAAACATCGTGATATATAACTTGATTCCAGGCCAGAGGAAACTATGGTAGACTCACTCATAGGCTTTCATAAAACCTAATTGACCTAAAGAATGGGAGGCATCGAACTCCTACAAAATATTTTGTTTGAACTTATTTCATGTGACCAATAAAAGATGACATTTATATTTCAATGTTTTTCCATCTGAAGTATAGTGAGGCTTAGCAATAGAAATAACATATAGTTGGATAATGAGTTGTTGGTTGGGGTTGTCATGATGCCACTCTTTTTGAATATCATGAAACCAGGTATAAATGGAAACATATACAACATACAATCTTACCTATTATTCAAATTTGTGGGAGAGCATTGGCTACCAATTTTTTGTTTCATTTTTTGTATGTGATCTCATAATCATATTGTATGAGATTATAAATCCATTTTTTCTGATCTAGAGAAGATACCCATTACTTCAAAAAATATTTAAAACTTTGGTGGTTAGTTTGGTTGTAAAAGTGATGGCCTACCAAGTATGGCTGCCATTTTTTGACTGCATGAAGGATAACCATCATCTCCTTTACATATGTGGAGCATGCCAAATTATGCCTAACAAGGATTCATAGTGAATACAATGCAACATCCATACTGCATGAGCATAACACCAAGAACCATGCCATATGTTTCACATTTAATAAAAAAATTATGTATATATCAGGCATAGTCAATATTTGTGTGGTGTATATTTATTGTTTGAGGTGATCAAATTATTGTTTAGATTCTATCAACCATGCAAATGAATCTTTCTTGAGAATAGTCATTAATGGGGCCATATGATGGAAATATTGGCATTGATGTCAAAGGTCTAGCATTATTGGTGATAAAGGCCCCATTTCATTTAATGTTGTTTGTAATAAATATATCTTGGCTAATATGAGTTAATATTTATTTAATATTAAAGAATATATTTTTGGTTGCATATGAGACAAAAGAAGGGCCCATGGAAAAGTCAAAGAGCCATAGGATAAAGACAAAAGAAGGATGGGATGCATTTTCCAATGAAGAGTCATCTTGAGGAATTCCAAGAGTCACCAAGTGAAGACAAAAGAGAAAGGGTGCAATTTCTCATGAAGGGACACTTTGAGGAATACGAAAAGTCACCAAGATAAGGACAAAAGTGGGAAGGACATTTTTGGTGATGAAGGGTCACCACATGACTTTTCAAAGGCTTGAATATGAAGGGTCATACAAGTTTGGTGCCATTTTCCATGAGGATTGAAGGGTCACAAATGGGGAAGGCCAAAAGTCATTTGGAAAGCTATAAATAAAGGCTTGAGAAGCCATTTGTAAATATGAGAGAGAGGTTGATTTGATATTGTAATATCTAGCTTAGAAGAGCAATTGTGAGAGATGAATATGATTTGTACTTGTTATATCTAGCTTAGAAGAGCAAAGGTGAGAGAGAGGAAAGAGATGTTGTATTGAACTATCATTTGTTGAGATAGAAACATTGAGAGATAGGTGTGTGGTATACACAAAGGGGTTAGTGATCCTATGGGTTGGTGCTCACGAATTGTTGCTGGGTTGGTGCTCAGCAAAGGGGTTGGTGCTCCTATGGGTTGGTGCTCACGAATAGTAGCTAGGTTGGTGCTTGGCAAAGGGGTGTGGTGCTCCTGTGGGTTGGTGCTCATGAATAGCTGTTGGGTTGGTGCTCAGCAAAGGGTTTGGTGCTCCTGCAAGCTTGGCTTGCAAATATTGTTTGGGTTAGTGCTCATTCATATACTTGAGATTGTTCTCCATGGATTTTCCCACATTGGGTTTCCACGTTATATCTCGTGTTTTAGTGTTTGAGTTTTATTTCATATCTTGAATGTTTGATTAAGTGGAATTTGGTTAAAGGAAAGTTTTTATAAGATATATGATATACTGATTCACCCCCCCTCTCAGTATATCTTGTGCTTAACACCATAATGTTTTCATAATCCTTAAACACATTTTGGTAGTACCATATCTAGATAATAAATCCAAATAAATTTTTGAGTGTTCTCAATTTCAACCAATTGTTCATAGCCTCAATTTGGGTGGGTTTAACACCAACACTAATAGATAATATAATATGTCTAAGTTATTCAACCTCTAACTACCCAAAATAAAATTTATAACATTTAGAACATAAGTGGTTATCAAAGATAACTTGTAAATAAGTGGTGAGGTGGTTGAGGTGTCCCCCATGTAGATGAGAATTCCACCTCAGAAGACTAAAATGAACTTCTACAAGAAGGGATGAAATATTTTATTCATTAATCCTCTAAATGTGGAAGGGGAATTGGTAAGTTTGAATGGCATGAATAGGAATTCATAGTGACCAACATGTGTTTTAAATTTCATTTTTGGAATGTCAACCTCATGAATTCATACTTGCTGATAGCCAAAGTACAAATCTAAATTTGAGAAAAAAATTGGCACCATGGAATTCATCTAGAAACTCATTTATTATTGTAATGTCAAATTTATCCTTAATGGTTAGCTTGTTCAGTTCTCAAAAATCAATGTAGAGTTTCCAAGAGCCATATTTTTTTATAGAGAAGTAAGAATAGGGATTAATATGGGCTAGTGTTGGGTCCAATGACACTTGCATGTAGTAGGTCCCAAAAAACCTTTTAAATATTGGTATTTTGAAGAAAGGGGTAGTGGTATGGTTGAAAGTTTGGTGGTGTAATGAATATAAGGAGTTATATGAAATGGTATTTAGGGTATAGAATTTTAAATCCTATCATTTCATTAAAAAAAAACATGATTCAACAAAATATTTTACAAGTCTGATGGTTGGCTAGAATCAGTTGGGGAACTAATGTAAAGAACACAAAGTTGAAAAATTATTTTGTAGTAGTCTTTTTTTATAAATTTATCCATGCTATAATTTTTTTGATACAAGTGAATCCTATAATAATTCCTTTTCATGTATATTTATGTCCATTATCTTAGAACTACATGCATAACCTAGAAAAATCCTAGAAAATAGGCCCAATAGTTCTTAGCCATTATACTTCTAAAACAACATCACATCCACCTAAGGACAAAAAAAACATGTTAGTTGATGACACCATAAAATGAATCATTATATCAATAAAATAACAACATTTTATCTTTCATAAATTATGTTTTAAAGTGGATTTAGATGTAGTTTAAGAACTTATGCTTATTTTAGAGTGAAATATAAGATAATGTCTAGTCTATTCTTTAGATGTCAATGCACTCTATATCGTTGATATTTTATAATCAATTCTTGTAGAAAAGATGAAATATTTTGTATATGTAGGATGGAATAATTCATAATGCAAATTTCAAAGTTTGTATCTTTCAAATATCAAATCAAGAACACTCTTCATGTAGTTAGTTCCAAAAATCCTCACTAGCTTTAGAGTTTGATGTAAATCATATTAAAGGTTATTCAGTTGATATTTATATGGATTTATTATTTATGTATGATAACACAGGATATTAAAAAACCTTTTTATCAACCAAAAAAATTTCTTATGTTTTTGTGTTGATTTATTTAATGTTTTAGTATGTGCATGTGGAAGGACATATTTGGCAGGTTTTGTAAATTAGCAAAAATAGTCATCAAGAACATATCTAATAATGAAACTAATTTCATATTATTATTCATATCGATAAAACATAGACAAGTTGTAAGAAATAATCATTTTTATCCAAGCCTGTATGAAAAATTTATGATCATTTTAGTGGGCTATGTTCATGCATAGTCAAAGCTTTGTAGTTCATCAATGAAGCTCTAGAGTTCATCAGTGAAGCTGTGGAATACATCAGTGGACACTCTAAATCTACCCAAATTTTATTATGAGGATATAATGAATATATTTTCAAGTATGGGAGGCTAAAATATGCATGAAGGAATGCCTTTAACAAGTTTTACAAACTTTTTATTTATAAAAAATCTATAAATAGAAATTTCTAAAAATAGACATCATAGTACAATGGTCTACAAATATGGAAATATGGAGGAAAAGAGTTGTAGATATTATTTTAAAAAATATAAATATATTTATATTATTTATAGAAATAGGAATTATAAAAAAGGAAGGATATTCATAGTATCCAACTACTATGAATATCTCTCAGGCAAAATTATTGGAAGAATCAAAGTTGTTATTTGTTATTTGTTAATAGTTGACTTAAAATAAGAATCAGTTTACAAACTAATTTGTTAGTTTGTTAAAAATAATAAATTAGTTATAACTGAGTTTTTATTTTATTAATATACAATAATAATTAGTTTTAAACTAATTTTTTACTTTGTTACTCTCCAACAACAATTTGTTGAAGGGGTTCTATTATAAATGCAACCTCCTTATTCATTGGGAGAGTTAGTGGGGAGCTCGTAGGAAAGAGTAGTAGTCAAGATATTGTAAAGAATTTTTAGATTATAATAATTTTAATAACTAATTATAATTTTATAAATTTAATACAAATCTAAGAGTTGATCCACATCTTATTCCAAGTAAGAGCAAGAGTCCTCTCCACCAAGGAAGCAGGATATGTGTTTGGTAATTTTATTTTTATTTTATATTTTTGTGTGTTTTACTATTTATCATTCATTATGTTATGTAATTTATTATGAAATATGTTTAACCTATAGGTATTTGTATTTATGCATGTGTGTTTTAATCAAGTTTATTGTTAGCCATCGGTTTTCAAGAATTTCCATTTTATATAATTTATATTTTATGCAAATAGATTAAAGGTGTGTTTTTTTACAAAGTAAAGTGTGTTTATTTCAAGAATTTAGTTTTAGAAATTGTGTTTGTTTTAAATTATTTTTAATTATAACAAAGACTATTTCATTTCACAATCATTCAAGTAGATTTTAATTCAAGTAAGTAGATTAGACCTTTAGGAATTAGTTGATCCACAAGAAACCCCAAAAAAGATAATTATTAGTCTGTATGATGCATACCTTATTACATATATTCATTTAACACTATCCTTGTTTTGATATGACATCAACTAAACTTAGTTTATTAAAGGGAGGGATTTATGATGCCCATAATTTTTGGCACCATTGCTGAGAAATTCAAGGTGTTAGTAAGATATAAATCATAAGCTAAAAGTTGATTTACAACTACTTCCCATATAAAATAAATGTTAAACATGAGAGAAAATTTTGAAATTCTAATGAATCCATAAAGTAGGCTTAGGAAAGATATATTTAAACCAATAATACTAACCTTTTCCTACATTATTGTCCTAAACCAAGATGAGAGTGCTCCAAGGAAAAATATATCCCCATCCATACTACCTAATTTTAGGGGGATGCCAATAAAATACCATGATCAACTCTTATTTAGTATTAAATTATTATGTCAAGCCTATTTATACCAAACTAATAATCAAAAGTTGAAATTATTTCCTTTTACACTTAATAAATTAGATATAAAATGGTTTATGGGTTTGTAGCCACATTCCATTCATTCATGGGATGAAATGGAAAACGTATTTTTAGATAAATATCAAGACTCTTTTTAATTAAAGGAATAATTATTATATATAAAATAAAAGGAAGATCAAATTATATAATATTATCTAGAGATATTCTTATTTGTCTATAGAAGATATGGATGTGATTTTTATGAAGACCTTAATGAGACAGTTTTAGAAAAAATGTTAGATGATTATGCTTGATATTCATTGAACCTAATGACAAATGGTGATGCATATAAACTAAGTTACAATGAGATTATTGAATTGTGTAGGAATTATTCAAGAACAAATGTTAGAAAGATGAGAACAATGAAAGGAAACAATCATGTACTCAATCAACAAAGAAGGTTTCCTACTTCCACTAGCCAACCTTCACAAATTAAACAAGAAATGACTATAGAATTTAATGCTATAAATTATTATAATGTTCAATTATGTTTAGGAAATTAATTAACTAGTTCACCACTCACCATCACAAATTTTTTGAATAAAAATGAAAGTTCAAACACTCTTAATGAGTAATCCAATGAAAAATAAGACAATAAAGAATTAGAGGAAGATTTGAAAAGTTATTTGGAAGAGCCTAGTCTAGATCTCAAGTTTGACAATCTAGTTCTAGAGTATATCAAACTAGATATGGAGTTTGATAGGCCAACTCTAGAGTCTGACAAACTAGCTTTGGAAGCTGATAGTTTAACTCCCAAGCTTGTTAGACTACCTTTGATATCTCTAGGGCATGCTAAACCTTCCTTTGAAGAACAAACAACCAAATTAAAATCCACTTCTCATGAAATTTATGATCACACACCTCTGCAGTAGAATATTTTTAGCTTGGTGTGAAAGATTAAATAATTTTTTATTTTTACATTTCTTTGTCTACTAGTAGATATGATTTTAGAAGATCTATCCAAAGACATAATTACCCGCCAAATGTTGAAACCTCATTTTGGACCATTTAAATCTCTCATGATTAAATTAATGTAAGGGACAAAACAAATTGTAGCCCAACCAATTATCTAATTACTACTATACCAAGCCCATTCATGGTGGCTTGCAACCCATCACTAGTGATAAGTTCTGTATAGACATTTCTAAAATAGTTGTTATATAATAATGAAATGATAAATGTTTTCAAATACTAAATTTCATCCATTCATAATAAAAATAGTTTTACTTTTTTATCAAGTTATCTTTTTCTAAATGCTTAATCAAGTAACCTTTATAATCATGCATAAAGATACAATCAAGATGTTAGATAGAAGGTTTTTAAAGAGATCATATGTTGGGACATATTTTTAATCTTTTTTTATAATATTTTTAAACATCTGATATTTGAGTATAGTCTACAGGTACTACTGATCATTATTTTTAGTTTGTTAAAACAACTTGGTTGTAATGAGTAATATATCTTGACAATTAAAGAGACTTCAAAATATTATCTCAAGTCATCATGGAATAACACAGTTCTGGGTCTGGAGTCCATCACTTTATCTCTAGAGTTCACCAATCTAGTTCAAGAATTACATAGACTAGTACAAGAGCTTTAAAAAAATATTTTAGAATATATATATCATCACAATAATCATGGAATTATGTTTGAAGACTAATGGGGGAATTTTATCATGCTTTACATAGGGTGATTTTGATAAATATGGCTCACAAAAAGAAGAAGTTTATGAGTAAAATTATCTTTCTAGTTGATTTCAGTGATGTATATGAACTGAACTTCCCAATTTCTTATCATGTTATCATTTCTTGAAAAGTTAGAAAAAAAATTAAAAATGAAAAAGAAGTACAAAATTAAAGATAAAGAAAATTCAGAAATATAAACCCTTTGGGAAGTCTTGAAGTCATGGTTAGAAAACTAACTTCTTATCTAGCTATGTACTACTATAAGATCATTGATTAAAAAACCAACAAATGGAAGATCAAGGATAAAATTAAAAAATAAAAATAAAAAATAGGGTAAAGTTGAAAACTATCAAATCACTACTTTTTCCAAACAAGAAATAATGATTATACCTAATTACCTTTAACTTTCTTCTCTCTTTCAGTATCACATGAACTTTGGCTACATCAACATGAAGGATGCAAAGATAACTAATGGTATGGCTTAGGTATTTATTATATTATTTCATTTTCTAAATATATTTTTAAGTTTTAAAATTACAAATAGGTCCACTTAAAAATATTTTTTATCAAGAAAAGAAAAATGAGAACAAAAAAGAAAAAAGAGAAAAAACTCCCCATGCACAAGGACATGCATCAATCTAAGTGTGGGAGAGAAGAGAGAGAGAAAAAGTTGAAACACAGTAAATAGAAGCTCTTTTCAAATGAATTCATTGATGTAAAAAATGATATTTTTTCTTAAAACACTCATAAATGTTCATTGGTGTATTTTAGTTTAACTTATATGGTTTTCAATAAGATATAGGATAATGTTTAAATCCTTGGAAAAGGGAGCCAATATTCCCAACTAAGGATATTTATTCAAATTTCATCATAAAATAACAAAGAATAAAAATCATATGAGCACTTTGAAATGATTAAAAAAATTCTTTTAGATCAAATAAGAGGATGGATTTCTACAAGGAACATTATTTTAATGAATGGTTGAGGAAGTTGAATCTACATGTGAAGCAGTAGAATTCATGAGGACATGCATGAGTTTAAGTGTGGAAGAATGTTGAGTCCATAAAATGGTTCATTATATCAATAAAATAAAAATATTGTGCCTTGCATAAATTATGTTTTAAAGTGGAATTAGATGTATTTTAATAACTCATACATTTTTTAATAATGAAATATAAGATAATGACTAGTCTATTCTTTATATGTCAATGCACTCTATATTGTTGATATTTTCTAACAATTTATTGTATAAAAGATGAATTTTTTTGTATATTTAGGTTAAAAATATTCATAATGCATAGGTCAAAGTTTGAATCTTTAAAATAACAAATCAAGAACACTCTACATGTAGCTCTAGAGATCCTTACTAACTTTAAAGTCTAATGAAAATCATCTTAAAGTTTCTTTAGTTGGTCTTTATGTGTATGTATTATTTATGTATGATCACATAGAAAATTCAAACACCTTTGTATCATCCAAAAACATGTCTTGTGTTTTTTGTTTGGTTTGTTTGATGTTTTGGTATGTGCATGTGTAAGGAAAGATTTGACAAATTCTATAAAATAATAAAAATAGTCATCAAGAACATCTTTGATCATGAATATAATTTCATATTCAGATTCCTCTTGATAAAATATACAAGCTGAAAAAATGAATTGCCTTGATACAAGCTCGTATGTAAAAGTTATGAGAATTTTAGTGGTCTATGTTCATGTTAATCGAAGCTATGGAGTTCATCAGTGAATCTCCATAGTTCATCAACAAATTTCCTGAATACATTAGCCAAAATTCTAAATTAACCCATATTTGAGTTTGAGCATTCAATGAATGAATTTTTATATTTGGGAGGCTAAATGAGGCATGAAGGCATGTCTTTGACAAGTTTTATAGACTTTATATTTATAGGAAATCTATAAATAGAAATTTCTAGAAATAGAATTCATAATACAATGAGATACAACTATGGAAACATGAAGGTAAGGAGTTGTAGATGTTATTTTCAAAAATATAAATCTATTTATAGTATTTATATAAATAGGAATTGTGAAAGAAGGATATTCATAGTAATCCAACTCTTATGAATATATCTCATGCAAAGTTATTGGAATATTAAAAGTTGTTATTTGTTATTAGTTGTCTTAGAATAAGAATTGGTTTACAAACTAATTTATTAGTTTTTAAAAAGTAATAAATCAGTTCTATCTAAGTTGTTAGGTTTTTAATCTAAAATAATAATTAGATTCAAACTAATATTTTATTTTTTTACCCTCCAACAATAATTTGTTAAAGGAGTTGTCTTATAAATGCAACTTTCTTATTCATTAGGAGAGTTAGTAGGGAGTTAGTTGGAAAGAGTACTAGTCAAGATATTGTAAAGTATTCATAAATTATAATCATTTTTATAATTAATGAGAAGTTTAATAAGTTCACACAAAGCGAAGAGTTGATCCAAATATTATTCTAAGGAAGAGCAAGGGCCCACTGAAACAAAGAAGTAGGATTTATGTTTGGTAATTTTAGTTTTATTTTAAATTGTTGTGTGTTTTAATGTTTGTCATTCATTATTCTATGCAATATATTATGGTATATGTTTAACCTATAGGTATTTTTGTTTAATCATGTGTGTTTTAATCAAGTTTATTTTCATCTATTTGGTGTTTAATAATTTACATTTCCATTTTCTACAATTTATATTTTATGTAAATAGATAAAATGTATAATTTTTTACAAAGCAAAGAATGTCTATTTGAAGAATTTAATTATAACAAGTGTGTTTGATTTAAATAATTTTAAAGTAAAAAAAAGTGTTTGATTTTAAAATAATTAAAGTATATTTTCATTCAAGAAAATAGATTAGACCTTTATGAATTAGTTGATTCATAAGAAACCCCCCAAAAAATAACTGTTGTTCCTTATGATGCATACCTTATTGCATAAATTCACTGGAAATTGTCCCTAGTTTGATATGACATCAACTAAACTTAGTTTATTAAATGAAGGGATGGATAACAACCATCATAAATATTGATGTTATATTCTCCCAATGAAATGTGAACATTGTAACACCTACCTTTGCAAGGCAATATTCCACCATTAGCAATCATATGCTCAAATCTAGAACAAGGGTGAAAAAAATGGTATACCTATTTAGCCAACCAAGTGTCAATGTATTTATGAGTGTTTACTAAATGAATAATAATGGTGCGTTTATATTTTTTGAAAAAACCATTTACACACTTAATTTTTGGAATGGTTACCCTTGTCAAGGCATGCATAGAAGTTTTTGGGTGTGAATCTAATGGACTTGAACATTTAATTTCATGTTCTAGTTCATCTAAATCTGAATCTATGGTCTCCTCTCATTATTTTTTATCATCTGGGGAATAAACATAAAAAAATATAATTTTTATTCAATGCATTTGTGGCTCCTATACCATTTATCATCATAATTATAGCAAAAACCTTTTGTTATGATGGGCATGCAATTTTGACTCAATAAGACATTTCATGGGTGTTTCCTCGGGAGAGAGGTTTATGTTGGGATGATGGAAGGAATAAGTAATGAAGGGTACCCAATTGGAATTGTAAGGTTGCAATGTGATTTTGTTTTCTACAATCTTAGTTAAGCCCAAGTTTTCCATCATGTTTTGACGTTAGAAATTTTTGACCTCGACTCAAATCACATCCTTGAGTCTACTGATGAAGAAAATTTTGAATAAATAATTAGATAGGCCTTTAGTATGATTTGAAAAAAATTAAAAATCTATATGACATTCTTGAATTGTTCTAGTTTGATGTGTTTTAGTCAAGGCACCCATGAACTCATCATAGGCACTAGGCCTAAAATGCACTGGTAAGAGATTGAAAAAATCATCTCAATATAGGTCTATATTTTTATTTTTATACCATTGGTACCACTAGATAGCTTCCTTAGTAAATTTAAATGAATTAATAACTACATTTTCTTCCTCTATAGTGGGATACAGATAGAAATATTGTTCTGCATGGTAAACCAAGCTAGTGGGTTCTATATCATCTAATTTGGAAAATTATAATCTAGGGTCACATAGTGTTTCTCTAGAGGAAGAACTACCATTGAATTTATGATCCCCATTAGTTTTAAGTGATTAATTTTCAACATGGAGATCGGTGATGTGATTATTTGGTTTAGATGATTATGATTCAAATTTAATATAGACTTTAGCAATGTCATGTGCCATGATGTGGCTTTTTGCACGAGTAACAACTATTTACCAAAGGGTATAGATGTTACATAAAATGATGAAAGATTTTATATGTTAAATTGATACACTTGACAAGATAATCATAGGTGGAATTTCCACATAGAGGAAAAATAGTTTAAATTTTCTTTTTGGATATAGGTGGAAATATTTTTTGCAAGGTTTTCTTTTTCATAAAATTTGAAATACCCATTAAAATGATCAATGTGTTGATAAAATAAAAATGGTTTGTTTTTCCTATGGGAACCAAAATAATTATATAGTCTTTTTAAAAATAAAATAATTATAGTTACAATGTGATTGGTTGGTCATATGGCCAAAATATGTTTAGAATGTAATAAATAATTACAATTCAATTGGTTGGTAGTATTGATAAAACCATATTAAAATTTAGAGTTTATAATAAATTATTACATTACAATTGATTGACAGTATGGATGAAACCCAAATCAAAATTTGGAGTTTATAAATAAAACTTAGATCCTTCAAATTACAAATAAAAGTCCTTATCATATCTTGATGTTGATGATGCAACACATATTATTTTTATAAACATCTCAACAAGAATAGATGATGCATACACCATGGTTTGTGGATCATGTGTAGAAAAGCATCAATGCACATGGATGGGTTTTAAAACCTATCTCATATTGATGATTCATTGCTGTAAAAAACCTTCAAATTTGGCACAAGTAGAACTTTCAAACTAATCTCATAGTTATGGTTTGTTTTAATACTTAGCTCCTAACAATGACATTCTAGAGTTAAAGCTTAGTGTCATTACTCAGTTTCCACTTTTGTATCACCAAGATACCATTAGGTTGATGTGATATCATATGATGGAAAAAAATATATAACCCTAGATTAATTAAGTTACTACAAAAACTAGCCTTGTAAAGTGATCGGATACCAAATGATAAGATCCTCCCTAAAATAAATTAGAACTAGACTACAAATATGTGAAATTAATCATAAAAATAAATACAAATTAATTTTTTATATTAAAATAAAGACGAATTTAATTATAATTTTTATTGGCCTATTTAAGGGGGAACCTATTTTGATAAATCTCAATTCAATACAATTTGTGGATGACTTCTCACTAGTCCAGAATCCTATTTGTATGAATTCAACACTAATTATTACTCCCCATGAATGTGGGATTATTATAATGGGATAAAGGTATATTTTATAAAGCATATACATATGTAGCCTTTTATTAAGGAAATAAAGTATAAATTATGGCTAGGACAAAGGGTCATAATAGCAGTTCATAATTTTTTTGTTGAATTTTCATTGTTAGTTGTTTCACTTTTCACTAATGTTTTGTTGTAAGTAGGCCTTGGTGTTTTTGGACTAAGATTATTTCTTTAGTTTTATGTTTCACCTTATCATGATCAATTTTATCTTTGTATCTCTTTGTTTCTATGTTTTTGGATGTATCAAAATCCATAGTTTACCTTTAATAAATTAATATAACTATATAAAAAAATAATTAATTTAAAATCCATTTATCCAATTTACACTTTAGTGAACCTACCTTGCCTTGCATGCAACATTAGTGTTAGATCTTATTACATCTTATTATTTTACCCTAATTTTATTAATTAGTGAGATGAATCTAATTAAGATAAAAATTTGAAATATAAATTAGAATAATATATATATGGAATTCAAGCATACATATGAATGTAAAAGACTAATATTAATTCTTCTAATTTCAAAAAAGCATATGTTAAATATGAAAGACACTAAAGAGATCACAATACTTATATTTTATAGTTGAATTTATGACTATGAATATATTATAAAAGTGTAAATCAAGGATGAGCATGGATTTAGTTAAATCAATTTATGAACTAATCTATTTATTATAGTAAGTTAGTTCCATAAGATCTAGTTAGTGTCTCCATTCGATACTAACCTACTGGTCAATACTGACCTATGTGTAAATGTGACATAATTATTTTATGATCATTATCAGCTATATTTTATTTATGTGTTTGTTATCCTAAACCCTAGTGATGCACAAATATCCATAAAATAGCCTCATTTGTCTTGAAAACTCTAGATATGATTGTGAGGGATAAAACCCTAAAAAAATGGGTTAAGTGTAATGAGTTAAAAGTGTTGATCCCAATCATTCCCACTTGATTATTTTATGTTATCTACATATACAATACTCCAAGGAGGTAAATAAATCCACTATTAGTTCTCCCACCTAGTGTTATTATGCAATTGTGATCCTTCCCTTTGTGTATCCAACTAATTATTAGATATGGTACTTGAGAATTATTAGTTTGAATTGGATTGTGACTACTCCTAGTGATAGATATGAAAATTAGGAGGAATAGGGCATATTTTAATAGTGTGAAATAACACACACACACACACACACACACACACACACACACACACACACACACACACACACACACACACACACACACACACACACACACACACACACACACACACACACATAAATAAATAAATAAGTGTCTAGTCCCTTTTAAATTATACATTGATTTGTTTATATATGGATCCATTTAAATAATTAATCATGCCATCAACACACTAGGATTATATGCTGACCCTAGGATGGTTTGTATTTTTAAAAATATTTGTTCTGGAGTGAATTGATTTTGATTAGCATGGGTCATTAACTAGCTAGTGATAACAACCATAATTGGTAAAACTGACACATGCATAAGTGGACTAATCTAGGAGTCTAGAGATGTATGTACATGATAATTAGGAGGTTTGAAATAGAGAATGGTATTATCATAGGTGTATATAAATATAACACAAGTTTTGAATCATAAATTATCATCTAAGTGTGAAACTATGGAAAATTGGGACCCTTTTTGGGCATTCAAGTCATGCATGGTAAATTTATGTGAAGTTTGTCATTGTCAACTACTTAAGACCATATTTTAGTACCTAAAAATGCAAAAGTGCTATAGTAATGAAATTTACATATTGTAATGATACAATATACATGAGTATGTACAACATACTTTTCCTTTTTGGCTATTTATCAAATGTATAGCTTTGCTCCATACAGAAGTACAATAAAAATTAGGTAGTTTATGTTTATATGTGAAATCTAAAATAGGAAATGGAAAATTGTCATAGAAAAGGTTAGAGTACATCTCTATGTTTTTGAAATATATGTTTCCCTTGAGACTAGTTAAAGATGATGCTTCCTCATTTATGCATTGGAGATTTGGGGTGATTATGCACCAAACTTATGTATCTATACATAATCCTATTTTGTGAATGCAACATACCCCAACCCTCATAAATGTGGGTAAAGTTACAAGATGCACTAACCTAAATAACTTTGCAATAAAAATAAATATAATCGTGTGGCTAGGTTTAACTCAAAAATAAATCTCTACATAGGTATATGACATAAAATAATAATTCAAGGATCACTTGAAAATGAATCAACCACTATAGATGGCTTATATATTTAAATATAATGTTTTTATCTAGTTTTTTCAATTTTAATTCATTTATAAAAATAAAGCATGATCAACAAGGAACAAAAAATGTTCATGCCCCCATCATGTACATATGTGTTTATTGCATAGTTTCTCTCAATCTAGAATATAATGCATGATTAAAAGAGAATGGACCATGTCCATGACCCCATCATGATCTTAGATATGATAAGTGTGAATTGGAATGCTAATAGTTTTTAATATTAATATACCTATGTTATTTTGTATATATACAATAAATGGTATCATGTCCCTTGAATATATACCAAATTATATAGAATTTTATGCATATATATGGTAAATTTTAGAACCCAAATATCAAATGTATGTGAATGTAAAAATCTAAAATTTTATTCTTGGCAAATGTTGGGCATATTCCCATGCATATGAATCCAAGTATGTATAAATATATTCTTAAGCTCCTATTAAATGAATGAATATGCATGGAGTATTCCCTTTTACTCTATATTAATGTGGCAACTTTTTTCATGTATCTGATATATCTAATATCTAAACCATCTAAATTTCTAAAACTTGTAAAACTTGTACTCCCCACTAAATTTATGTCCATGAAGGCTTATGTATCTAAGACAAATACACTATAATTACCCATTTTGAGATGAGGGTTGTATCCTATAATTCACTCATCTCAAAATACGAATGAACTATATCATGTCATGTAGAATTATAATACCATGTAATATAATTTGATCATGTGGAGAATATATTATCATAGTAATGTATGTATCAATCAAGGAATGCATGTAACATATGAAATGCAGGGCACGTAAGTGTCATGTATAGATAGGTATATCAATGAATAATGTATTATAAATTTAGTAATAGTGTATTAGTGTCACACATAGTCCAAGGGCCACATACAAGGAACATAATATGTCACAAAAAATAAGGCCAAGGGCCACACATAGGATGACATTAAAAATGTTGTAAAAAAAGGAAATCAAATATGTTGAATCAAGGCCAAAGGCCACAGACAATAATCACACACAAAGTAATCTATAATTTAAAATAGTAACATCAACACAACATAAAATTTCAAGTAACTAATCTAAACCATCTATAAGTATCAATGTCATATCGTAGTGAAATGACATATCATGTCTCACTATGTAAGAAATGAATAACTAGAAATGTATGTGAATAAATATAGATAGATAAATATATTAAAAAGGTCATAGAAATACATAACTTTTAATAGTGAAACTTGTTGAATGAAATGCCCTTTTGGCATGGCCAATGGGTAGAGGGGAAACCAACATCTATATGTTTAGGTGTAACCTACATGTCCTATATAACACTCAGATATTATGAAATGCATGTGTGTATGTAAATAATATGTCATATACCAATCACATAATGAATAACTTATGTAAACATGTAAACCACCCATAATGTCATGTTTATATCCTGATTATGGATTTTTTGAATATTTGAATGTTTTTTATATTTTCCAATTTTCAAATTTTTTGTATTTTTAGAATATTTGAAATTATGTGTAACATTGGTGCAAATACATGATGTTCATAGGGTTCCTCATATTTTTATATTATAGTGTATCCAACTAATTAGATACTATACGTACTTTTTTAGTAACCATGAAGGAGCCCAATCAATTTGGCTTAAATTTACTTTGTTATATTTATCAATATTGGTGTTCTTTTTAATCCATTTTAGTAATAAGTATCCACTTTGAAATTCTTAGTTTTGAAATTTATTTCCATATGCTACATTGATAGATCTTTGTAAAATTTAATATTTTGAATAGCATGTACGTGTTTGTCATCCAATGTTTATAATTTATGCAATTGCTTCTCTTGATATTAGTTATATTTATTTATGTAATTTAAATAAACATGTAAATAATTTATATCCAATTCTAAAGATATTATTCCTTTCATTCCATATACAAGAGAGTAAAGTGTAGCCTTAGTTGGTGTTTGAACACTTTTGAAATAGGCCCAAAGTGCACAAATTGTTTGATTGTACCAATCTACACCATTTTTGGTGACTATTTTGCTCAATAGTTTTTGAAGTGTTTTATTTTTTTTGCCTTTACTTATCCATTCCCTTGTGGATAACATGTGACATATCTTATATTTTTCAAAAAATATCCTAATTTTTTTATTCTTGAATGAAGACCCATTACATGTGACAGTAGATGATGGCAATCAAAATCATGAGACTATGTTCATCATTAATAATTTACATATATATTCCCATATAGTTGAAGATAATGGTATAATTTATACCCATTTTGTGAATTAATATGTAATTATAATAATGAATTTAACCCTTTGATGTTTTTATGTTTATTTTTCCTATCAAGTTGAAGTCCCAAAGGGAGAATGACCATGGTGAAATGATAGGTTGTAATTATTTCTCAAGGAGCATGATTTAGGTTACTATGCTTCTAAAATTGTTGAAATAAATTAACATGCTCTTGGAATTAATTTTAAATTATAAATAATTATTAACCTTGCCTTAATAATTTATAAGACATTTATTTTTTTTGCCAAAATTCCATCTACATTAATTATCATGAACTTCAAGTAAAACATTTATAGTTTCATCATGACTAACGCACTAAAGTAATTGTTCGTAAAAACATATTTTTAATAAATATATTCCAATTAACACATAATGCTTTTCTTCCATTTGTAAAATTTATGTTGGAACAATTAATGGTTAAGTGGTGCTTCTTGTACCCTTAATACATTAAATGGCATTGGTTAAATAATAATATATTTTGTTATTTATTATGAGATCATGATCATGTAAATAAATAATAAAATATATTAATATAACCATTGGTAATGGTGAGCCCATTAATGTTACTATTGTAAAAGGTTTTACCATGTTCCCATTAGAAAGGTAGGATCCACTAAACAATGTTACCATTGGAAAAGTCAATTTACAATTGTCGAATTATAATGGACACTTTAAAATGGTGACATTATAACTGTCACATTAAATTTTCCTATATAATAAAGATCTTACATTATAAAATTCAATGTTTACAATTTAATCTTGAGACTAATGTGCAACAAGTTATGTCATTAGACAAGTAAGTTGAGATAAAACAAGAGTATATGTGAAGACATTATGATAGAAGAAATGAGAATAATGAAGAATTGTATTGGGTTTATTATTCATATTATATGTATAACAAACCATGGTTTTTTTTACTTCTTTACGAAGTTTTCCACATTATAACTAGTGTTTTCTATGTTATGCCTTTATCATTGATCTTACATCTAGATCCATTGCTTATTTTTTTGTTTTATTATGGTATCAAAGCTTTATGATGTGTGATTGAGTGGAAAAGATGGTTGGATGATGTATTTGGCTTGTGTTCAAGCTTATTTTCATCCAAATATAGCCTATACACTTTATTGTATGGCATGGGCAAGTAAAAAAATCCTTGTTGGGCATCATTATGTAGTGTCGAATTGATCTAGTGTAGTTTTGAACAAATATAACATCATTCTAAGAAACCAAAACTACCAACATGTAAATGACCACACATAAATAAGAATTGGCATCATTTTATGGCCATGTATAGGATGAGCAAGTTAATTTTTTTGAAAAATCATAGAAAATCAGTTTTGATATTCTCTTGCCTATTTCTAAGTTTTCAATGGTTAATTCTCCATTACTTTTCCTATAAATCACATTCTAGATATTTTGGTGAAGGTTCATTTTAATTTTTTTTTAATATCCAAACCTCCATTGGAATCATTATATAGTCATGTATGGCCTAGGCAAGTTCAAAGATCATAAAAAAATTAGTTTTGATCTTCTTTTACATATTTCTAAGTTTTCAGTTGTTAAATCTCCATTGTTTTGACTATAAATCACATTCTGGTGAGCCTATTGAAGGTTCATTTCATTTTTTTAAAGATACAAACCTATATTGATGTCCTTGTATATCCATGTATGGCCTGGGAAATAATAATAAATAAAATATCATATTTAAATTTGTTTTTTTGGTTTCTCTTCTTTGAAGTGCTTAAAATTCATAATTCTCCATATTGAGACTTACTACAAAGCCTCTGAAGCATCTATGATAATTATAAAATTTATTAAAAATCCATGGACACCATTGCATGAACTAAAATTAGATCATAAAGTGAAAATTCAGTTTTTGGGATCAAAATTTATTTTTGAGTGTTGAATCCTCTTCTCTAGACTTGTGGAGGACTGTGTTACAAGTTTCAAGATCTATGAAGGTTGATTGATCATCTTGATGCTACTAATACTTCCTCCCCTACACCATAAAAAACCAATTAATAGTTAATTCTCTTGGATGCATTGAATGGTTAGTAAATTTTTTTTCAACATATTTATTAAATCAAATATTCTGTGCAAAAAACAAATTATGGGACCCTTTATTTTCAAATTGGCTTTTACCCAAAACTTAAAAACATTTAATTGATTTTTATAATCTATTTAAATAGTTTTGTTACATGGATATAAAAAATCAATTTGAATTCAATAAGCTTTAAAAAATATAATTTTGCATGAAAATAATTGTAAATAGTCAAAGGGATGTTGGCTAGAGTAGTTTTGTAAGACACTTGTAAAAATAAGGTCTAGATTTCAAATCAAACCCACCTCCTTATTTTTGGTCAATGTGGTAAAAAAATAATATATTTTTTAGAATAATTAGTTAAATAACCCTTTTTTATTATGTAATAACATGTGTAAACCCTGACTCATTTTGTTACAATTATGACACCTTTATCTAGTCATTACTTTTGTCGAAGGTGGTCATGTGACCATTCATTATTTAGATTTTTTTCACATTTTGAATTCATTAATATGGTTGATTTTTTTATTTAAAACTTCCTATATAATTTTTTGAAACAAAATTGAAAAATAGTTATTTTTTGTGACATTTTATGACACTTTCTATAGTTACAATTTTTATAAATTGTTTTGCATTTAATTAATCAATTATTTTTTTTATACATTATAAATTTATTATATTATAAAATTAGATATAAAAATACATTAACAAGGTTTTTTATAAATACTTATAATGTCAGTTTAATATAAAACACAAACTTGTAGTGTCCACTTTAAAGGGAAGTTATGGCTTCTCCTCATTTTTTTATAAATAAATCATAAATGTTAAATGGATCAAACTATAACATTTTGAAAATATACATTACATCAAAGTTTATGTCTAGAAAATTATGAAATATTACTATCGAGACTAAAAAACCCCATCAGGGAGGAATGTCACGACTGAGCTTACTAATACATTTCAATAGAAACCATAAGAATCTATGTCGATCATTTTTAGGAGTGTAAAAGATGATCTTCTAATCCATGTTAGAAATCAGGAGTCACCCAAAGAATCTCATAAACTCCTTGAGTATATGCACAAGTGCACTTATCTCTCTAAAATATTTAAACTTATTCTTGAATTGTTAACTACACCCATGAAAGGAGATGAAAAAGTTGTTAATTTTATTGTAAAAATTAAAAACATTATATCTTAGTTAGATGGTTGTAATTGTATCATTATTCAAGATAAGCTTTTGTTTTTTCATTTTTTAGTTAAATACTCATAATTTTTTTTAACTTTATTTCAATTCTTAAGTCTAAATACCAAATAGAGCAAGATATTATTGACCTCAATACCCTTTCATCCCTTTTTATTCAATAAGAACAAGTGATGTAAAATTTTATTCTAAAGATAATGTCACTTAAGAAAGTTTCACACTTAATAGTGTTCCTAAAAAAACTATAAATCATAAATCTAACACTGACTTTGCCAATTGAAAAAATGGGAACAAGAAATATGGTAATAATAATCATAAAGTCAAGTATAGTGAGAATTGGAATCTATGTTACACTTGGACATATAAGGATAGATTGTTATAAAAATAACAATAAAGATAATTAAAAAAGATCTAAGAATAAATAAGAGAAGAAAGGTCATGTTGGGTCCCCTTTTGTACCAAATACATGGATCACACCAACTCAACACATCTTGGTTATGAGGTAATATTATGAAATGGTTAATCCCTTTTTTAATTTTGGTGCTAGCTAGAGGAATCCTTGAGGATCCCATGCCAACTGATAGGTAGTTGCATGACACCATACTTCAATGGACATCCCTGTAATAAATTATACATGGTGGATTGATAGGTGTAGGTATTAGAATAGTGGAGTAGATGAGATAAGGACCCCCGATGATTGATCAACATACAATTTGAATTCATCCAACCTAGGTAGCATAGTGGAACCAACAAAGTAACAACCCTTAATGACAACTCATCACTTGGCATACACCCATTCAACCTAGTAAAGAGATGCCCATTTGCCAATATAAGAAGGCTTGTTTTTGAAGAAAAAAAGAAGGCAATTAAGGTAGTGAATTTTTATAGAAATAGAGAGCCATTAGTAGCACTTTGTAATCTACATAAGATAGGTTAGGCATTTTGAATATGTCACCCAAGATCACTTGTGAGTCATTAGGAATGAGTAGTGATAAGGAAGAACATATGTTTTATTTCTATTCCTTGAACTTTATATGTTAAACTGTGAATCAATGATAATGTTGTTTAAAAAATGAAGTGTTGATTCTTGCATTATAGTTTATGCAGTGTTATGTTTGTGACTTAGTTTTATATATGCAATCCTATAGTATTACTTTGAATGTATTATTGTATAAAGGTCTATCCCTAGTTGATAATAGCATTCTTGTGCCATAAAGAAACTTTGACCTACCTAAAATACACTATGTATAGTAGCCTTAATGTGTTGAGGCTCTAAGATCCATGCCTCAAGTGCTACCTTGAAGAATGAGCACTTAAACCCCAACCATTCCCATAAATGAAATCATTAAGAGATCTATCTAGTCAGATATGAAATTACTCCATAAGACTTGTGCCTTTGAAAAGTCTCATGCCTATTGAATTTCCCCCAAAATAGCCTAACACCAACAAGCCATTTGAACCCAGCTTGCTAGCAATTAATTCCCTTTGAACCCAAAGTTTTGCCATGTTTTGATTACCCCAAAAAGGTCTTGATCCCTTCTCTATTATGCTTTGGTTTAGTGCATAAGGATTTCACATTATGTGAAACTAATACTAACATAATAATGTGTTAAAATTTGTGATCCAAAAACTACTATGCTTACACCTAACAACATCAAGTCTAGGAATGACTTGGTTTAATGGCTAAGTGCATGACTAAGCACAAAATCTAATCTAGTGAACTTTTATATAACATTTTGGTTCTATTGTCAGGACTTGTGTTTAATTTTATTGATGTAATGGTGTAACAGAGTGATGCTCCAACTATTACTCAAGAACATCAAGCACTAGCTAGTGTAGGTGTAAGATAGTTTTGTGTATAGGCATCCACATGTAAAGGATAGGATCTAAGAAAATGAGTGAAAGCCAACCTATATGATGCTCTATATGAGGTGTTATTTTTTGAGCTAACTAAGTGTGTATCATTAGTTGGTTACCTATACTACCTATAGAAGGTGAAGTTATGACTAGCATTATGAGTGGACAACAGAGTGTATAGAGAGGTTAGAGATCTTGGATGAAGTTTGGATGCATGTTGTAGATAAGTGGTGGATTGACACATTGAAAAAATATGTGTTGGACTTCACAGTGCCAACCTTATTGTGCTTTGTAGATTACAATTTCATTCATTATCCAATAGGTGCATTCATCAAAGGACTCAACACTGAACTAAAAAATCTTCTAGTGGATTATGGTATAGAAATCATAAGAATGGATGGTTAAATTCCTTAAATGTATGAGCAATAAAATAAGGTGAGAAGGGGAAGTGTAGGTGAGGTATGATGGAAGAAGACCAATAACCTAACACTTGAGATCTCTAGAGGCTAAATTATAGTAAGCAAGATTGAAACCTGATGGAGGATCTAAAACTTAGAAGTGCTAAGAGGACATGTAGCTAGTGGGAAGGACATGGGGAAGGATCCCTTGAATTACAACAATGTGAAGAGGGAAAGGAAGAAGTAAGAAACCAAGCTCAATAGGTGGGTATAGGATATAGTGGGTTATTATGAGAATGGTGACTAAGGATGCACTAGAAGCACTTACCCCCCTTAAACCTAAAGTGTAAGCTCATACACTAGAGTCTCCATCAGAAGATAGAAGAATGGTAATTAAACCTATTATCAACATCAATTTTGATAGGATTTGAGATTTTGATCAAGAGTTTGTGATTGAGCAAGTGATTACCTATGAGGAATTGAGTGAATGTATTATGAACCTAGAAAGATCCAACCTAGGACCTATGAAAATAGGTACAAGCATTCCATTGTAGAGGATGTTAGCTATACCAATTAGGTAATAGCCCATAAGAAGTGGCACAACACCACAAGTGATTAGTACTATGTCGACAAATTCAATTGTGTAGCCAATAATGATAGGTTTAATGCTCAACCCTATAATTAAAGGCATTAAAGGTCCACTTCTAATATAGATGTAAGGGGGATAAGCACCCTAGAACTTACTTCTACCCCCTTAGCGAGTCTACTATGAGATGGTGATACACTTGCTCGAGTATCATGTTATAAGGAATGACATCAAACATGTGATTAAGTGTGATCTACAATGGTGAGCTTAAGGCAGCACTTAGTCCAAACACAAGGAAACTCAGTTCATAACCACCTTGTTGGATTGTGCCCATACATAGTATCAAAAAATTGATCCAAACTAGGCTATGGTTGACTATGATATATTGAAGGAAACCTTCTTAAAAGAGTTTGATATCTCTAAGTTTAAATATTCAAGCATCAAAGTACTCAATGAAATAAACCAATGGTTATTTGAGAGTGTGTGCCTCTATGATGCATGGTTTAAAACTCTTCTTTCTAAGCTTATGTATGACATTCACCCTCCTAGCATGCATAATAGTTTGTTGGAAGCCTGTTAGTACCCTTTAGATGAGTATTGTCCATGAATACCTTCATAGACCCCCATGAAGCCCTTGAAGCCATTATCTGGGCTAAAGTATTAGCTAGTGATAATATTAAGATCAATTCATTCATGGAGGTGAAGATCACATCAATGGCCTCCTAGATATATAAGCTAACTACTGGTTTAGCACATGACACCCATAATGGGTTATGGTGTATTTAATATGAGATGGAGGGGCATAAAAACAATAGTTTCTCATGAAGAAATTTTCACACTCTAATTTTTATATATGAAGTTTGTCATGGGTTGCATGAGTCTCAAAACTATCCTCTTTTATAGCATGTTAGTCAAGTAAACACTACCATTTACTGTAAGATGTGTGATGTCTATACAAACTCAATATAAAACTATCAATTAATCAATGAGATATGCCAAAACATGGAAAGAGGCATAAGGCAAGTGAAAACATTATCCAATGAATAGGTAGGTCAAGGAAATGAGGGGCTATAGCCAGTGTAATATGGGTTATGGGAACCAACAAAGCACACATGAACAAGGGGGAAGACATGGTGGAAGAAGTTTCCCACCATGATTGTGTTACAAGTGTGGGTTAACTAAACATTATCAAAACAATTTACCCATGTACCTAGTGTTTAGGTATTATCAAGGACCACATACAGTTGATGAATGCTTAGACTTGTACTAAAATATGACTCAAGGTCAACCTGATAAGGGTACCACAATGGTTAGGCATGAATCTAAAGAATAAATATGGGATCCCAAGCCACAACAACTCAAAATGAGCTACCTAAAGTGTAGGCCATAACATAGAGTGGGTTCACCACTCAAATAACCACTTAACTAACCCAAGAAATACACTTGGAGTATGGTGAATCAAGTTATAATGAGCACATAGCATGACCTGAGCCAAAATCCATGCCCTATCCTAACCCTATGCAACAAAAAGATGTCCTATAACAAGCCATGAACATGATACAAAATTTTTAGGGTAAACTCAAATTGGCCAAAGATATAGAGGCATAGGTCACCACTTCATGCAAAATAAAAGATAACTAAGAGACCAAAGTACAGGAGTTGATCGAGATACTATGCCTCTTGAAAATTGAAGGGATACTATCCCTATTAAAATATTTACTATAAAATCACATAGGGAATAAAATAGAAGAAGAGGTTGGGCCTCAAATGATTGAAGTTACTATGCCATATATGGATTGGGTGTGTGAAGTAAGGCATACTTAGAATATAGAGTATGACAAAGAGTCATTGATCGATGCCATCATTAATGGATGGTTGGTTTGTGAGTTTATTGTAGACATGGGCACCAAGATTAATATTTTGACCAAAACCACCTGGGAAAATATGGGATAACCACCCTTGAGACCCTCACCTCATATACTATTCATGGCTAAAAAAACATGAGTGTAACCTCTCAAGATCTTAAAGGGTGCCATTTTAGATATCATGGATACCGAGTTATAAGTTGACTTCAAGGTCATCAAGTTGGTAGAGTAAGACAACTATCCAATGCTCTTGGGTAGGCTATGATGTTATGAAAATAACCTAGACATGCATTTTAAGAATCACTACATGAATTTTGAAAATGGAAAAGAGAGGGTGGTGATCTCTATATCAAGTGATTAAGGGCCCCCATATGTGGAAAGCATTGATCTCAAGGATGAGATCAACCACATTTACAACATCATGATGTAGGGCACTGATAAGATCAACCCTAGTGACCAAGGCATGCTCAAATGGGGGGATGGACAATCATCCTCTAATACAATTAATGTAACCTAAAAATGATGGGTAAAAGAGTCTTACTAGGTCACTAATTAAAGGTGTTTCTTGGTGCTCATAGCCAACCTAAGGCCAACCAAAATGGGACTAGTTAGGATTGAGTGTAATCAAAAGAGATGGGTTCCCCATGTCATCAAGGTTGGAAAAATGGTGTTCTAGATAAGTAAAGGGAAACTTGTAGTGCTCCCAAAGTATCAAGGGATCTAGACTATAAACATGTATGTCCATGGCATTAAAGCTTGCATCCCCAAGGAAATGGATATAATGGGCTCACTAGTACATACCTTCAAGTGCACCATTACTTGTCGGTGGGTAGTGTAAATACCTAACTTGCCAACTTGTCAAGATGTAAAGGCAAAAATATGCACTATATTTGGAAAAATTAATGAGGACTTGGACATACTAACTTACTCAAGTGATTTTGACCCAATTGCACATGTGTGGTTATGTGAAGAAACCTAGACTATCTAAGGTGAGAATGCACCAAAAGGCCTATGGATACATGCCTTCTACATGAATTTGAAAACATGGGTATGAATGTGGTACATTATAAATTAGACACACTATGAGATAGTAAATTATGATATACTCAAGGATAGGTTCATGCACACCTCTTTTTCTTCATAAAATTTAGAACTATTGGAGCCACTACAAGTCATTCACATCACCAAGTTTGAGGACACCACCATCCTAAAAGAGTGAATTAGTGAAATGTTCAATGAGAAAGGACTATCACTCCTAACATTTTTTGAAGAATGGGTTCTTAATAGTGAATCCATAGAGGAAGATGATGAGACTTGGAAAGATCACAAATGGAAGGATATAATAGGACAACAAAAAGTTATGCACTTTGCGGATAATAACACCCTAGATGAAGATGATCTGACACATCTTCAAACTAAAACAAATGAAGGGACCTGACAAGTTGAAAAATCTCATCAAGAGAAGAATGGACCCTAATGCATGTCATTAAAGACCACTAAATTTGACATTAGCATAGAATCTGAGCCGAAGATTTCCACTATAGGCACTTACTAGTCTAAGGTAAATATGACACAAATCATAGACCTCTTAAAGGAATTTTAGGACTTGTTCTCATGTAGCTATTAAGATATGAAGGGGACTCACCCTTCCCTTATCAAAATTAATATCAAGCTAGTGGATGACATTAAGCCAGTCTTGTATTGAATGAATCCCAATCTTTGTGCCAAGGTGAAGATAGAGATTGATGGAATGATGGTAGACATCATCATCTACCCTATACAATAATTTTAATGGGTGATCCCAGTGGTTATGAGCATCAAGAAGGATTGGCACATATATATATATATATATATATATATATATATATATATATATATATATATATATATATATATATATATATATATATATATATATATATATGTGTGTGTGTGTGTGTGTGTGTTGATTGCAAGCTTTTAAATGCCACCTACATCAATGATCTATTCTTAACTCTATTCACTGATGAGGTAGTTATAGGCTATGAAATTTATACTTTATTATTGGCTTCTCAAGATACCATTAGGTGAAGATCATAGAGGAGGATAAGCCCAAGATAACTTTTGTGACTGAATGAGGTTTATTTACTTATAATTTTATGCCTTTTAGACTTAAGAATTCACCAACCATATTTTCTAGAGTGGTGATCACCACTTTCAAGGACTTTATCGATATGTTCCTCCAAGTTTATCTTGACAACTGAACTATATGTGGTCTTATAAAATACCACTATGAAAATCTAGGCCTCATGTTTGATAGGCTCAAGTAGCTCTAGATATCCTTAAATCTAAATAAGTGCATCTTTACAACCCCCTTTTGGATTCTTATCAAGAACATCATCTGCAAGGATAGTTTTCTTATTGATCCTGCAAAGATAGCCATCATAATTCAAATTTAGACTCCAATGCAGAAAGACATCCACACCTTTCTAGGCTATTATGGCTACTACAAAAAGTTTATATAGAGCTATGTAAATATTTTAGTTCTTCTATAGGAGATCTTGGTCAAATATGGTCCATTTTATTAGGGTGAAGCACAAGAGGATGATTTTGAAACATTGAAGCTAAAGTTGGCTAGTGTGCCAATTTTACAATTTCTAGATTGGACTACTCCTTTCTATGTCCATGCTAATGATTTTGAGTCTGCTATTGGTGCCATATTGGTGAAAATAGCTGAGGGAAAGATACACCACACCATATCTTTCACAAGAAATAAATTGATGTAGGTAGAGAAGAATTACACTACCATTGATCATGAGGAACTAGCAATGGTCTATGCCTTACAAAAATTTAGGTAATATCTACTAATAACCGCATTCATTTTTTCACTAACCATGAGGTTCTCAAATACCTTATGAACAAGCTTATTTTACATGAGTGCATATGCAGATGTATTGTTCTATTCTAGGAATTCTAGTTCTCTATTATTGTTAAACTTGGAAAGTAGAACTTGAGACCAAATCATTTATCCCACATCAATTCTAGTGATGCAACAATGCTAATTGAGTATGACATGCTAGACATGTTGTTATATAGATTCTAGTATATCCTTGAAGATATAGTGAAGATTTCCACTCTCTTAACATCTAAATTTGTAACCTAGACCTTATTAACTAAGGAGAAGAAATAACTTGTAGTTCATTTTTCCCCCTTCTAACTCTTGAGGGGGAGATATATAAGCTAAGTAGAGATGAATTCAGGTGAAAAAGTGTTTTTGAACACAAAAAAGACTCCATCCTATAGTAAGTGCATGAAGGGATTGTAATAAGTTATTACATTAGAGATGCAATAGTGCGCAAGGTATTGTAGTGAGGATTATGCTGGCCAAGCATGTTCTAAGATGAAAAGAAGTATGCTAAGGCTTGTGTCATATACTAGCACACTAAAAAACTTAACCACCAAGATTAAATTCCTCTCATTCCCATTATTTCCTAGGCCCCATTTGATAAATGAGCCATTGGCTTTATTGGGCTAATAACTCCCGTAACATAGTACATAGGTGTAAGGTACATTTTAGCGGTGACTGACTACTTCACCAAATGGGTTAAAGATGCATTGATAAAATCCTACATAGCTATAATAGTTGCATGATTCATATGGGAAACATCATAAGTAGGTACAAGTGCCCACTCATCCTAAATAGTGATAAGGGTACTCATTTTATCAATGAGATGGTGCACATCCTTTTAATTGAAGAAATGGTGGTGCACTACAAGACCACCCCTATTATCCATAACATAACATCATAGCTAAATAATTTAACAAGATCATGGGTACATTCCTAACAAATATTTGTGATGTTGGTCACAATGATTAGGGTGATCAAGTTTTAGTGGTACTTTGGGCATACTACATGACATGTAAGCACCTAAACAAGGCTACACCATTTCAATTGGTGCTTACCACTAAAGTAGTTTTGCCTATGGAGTTCATGGTACCCTTATTATGCATTGCATATATTGGTCACTTAGATGACCAAGAATATTTAAGCATAAGGTTGGATTTTTTGGAGTTCTTATATGAAAAGCATGCCCAAGCCAAACAGAGTCAGTAGATTCAGAAGGCTTGCTAGAAGCATTGGCATGACAAGCATACAAAACATAAGGAACTAACTGAAAGAGCAATGGTGCTACTCTATGATTCTGAGTACTTCAAGCACCTAGGTAAATTATAAATATGGTGGATGGACCCCTACATCATTCACCACTTATTATAAATAGGCACATTCAAGCTATGCATGTTGTCTAATGAAATGCTCCATAGACATTTTAATGGCAACCAATTGAAGCCATATAGATAGTAAGATGGTTCTTCCACCAAAGAAACTCTAACTTCTTTGTCACTAGTTATTTTGAGTTTTTGTTGACCATATTTTAGTTTGGTTCAATCCAAGCCACTCTTTTCTTTTTTTGTTTATTCCTTTTATAGTTTATATAGGTAGTGAGCAATGCGTGGTGGCTAAAAGAACTTATTAGTTAATCACTTCACATCTAATTCCAATTAGATGAGTTGAGCACTTGTGACCTCTTAGTGTATGAGGCCACACATATAAGTGGTGGGTGCACAAAGCGTACCAGGTGAAATCAAAAGTGACATAAGATACATGTGCATAAGATGAACAATGTAGGGTACTTGCAATCCAAAAAATAGACTGCTCTAGTGTTACCTTTACACCAGAGTCAAAAGAAGGTGCATCCATTTATCTTTTGTTAGAGAAATAAGAAGGTAATAAGTGAAGATGTTCAACATGGTTGAGCTCAAGGAAGAAGTGAAGATGGACAACCTAGTAATGCACACAAGATTTAGAAGAGAATCAAGGTGTTGGAGGGTCAGCATAAGGGATTTGTATGGGGTAGGATAGGCCAAGGTAAGAAAATGTATAAGAAATCAACCAAGATAAAGAAGCATGCTTGAGATAGGAGCACAACTAGAAGACAAAGTGAAACCAAGGAGGTTGAATCATGCACATGCGAGGTGTTATGCCTAGGTTTCCATAAGGAAGGCAAAGGTCATGCCAATATATACAATCATAGAGGGAAATTATTAAAGATAATTGACATCCACCTAGAAATGAGTGGGAAGTAACCATTTGAACCACACATCATTTCACCAAAAAATCTATTGGGAACATTGAATGAAGAAATGATAATGTCACAAATATATGAAATTAATGCATAAAGGACAATATATTCTTGAGGATTTCACATTTTTTCATTTTTTCTAAGAAATTGAGGCACCTACACCATTAAGCCTACATTAATGATGGTAGATGAGAATGAAGGGTATAAAAAAGTAAGCAACAAACTTGTTTAGGTTAAAAAGTTTAAACTAACTCAGAACTAGAGAAAACCTAAGCAAGAACTAGAAAATTTAAGAGAAAAAACCCTACCACATTGAAAACATGAGCAATTCAAGCACTTAGAGTGGATGAAAACACTTTGAGAAATATTGTGTTCATAAAAAGGCTAAGTTCAAGGGTTAGAGAGAGAGATTTCTATATAAAATTGAGTTAGAACGAGTAGTTGTCACCCAACCTGCCATTAACAACTAGAAAATATCAAATCTAAACATATAGTCACAGATTCCATGACTATAAAATTATTGACCACCATTCAAGGCTTCAACAAGCCATACCTACCAAGGTTTAACATAAGTAGATTCAATATGGTTAATAAATTCAAGGCATAGATCTCTTCAGAGGCATAACAAGATCAAAATAGGTTAGGATTATATAAGAGATGATGGCTGCCAAAACTAAGGTGTATCTAGTTGAGGTAGTTAGCATCATAGATGTTGATACTAAGGGACTAACTAAGATTTCATACTAGTACATGTAATTTCCCCCAAAAGTTGTAGTGGGGGAAAATTGGTGATCATTTGTTCATAAATACCAATTAAAATAATACAACCATCGAATGTCAAGTCACTTTCAATACTTGATGCAACATTGGGTAGTGGACATGAGGCATAAGTTGGCATAAGGTGATGCCCTATTCGATGTCTTAATTCAAGACAAGTTGACAGCTTCTAATACAACTCAAATCTATGAGTTTCCCTAATTTAAGAAGCTAAATGAACTCATATAATTCTTACTCTCACATGTCCATGAAGACTTCATATATTTTGCAGGATGGTGCATGAAGATCTCACTATAGTTAATCAAAAGAATAATCAGGCTTTCAAACACTGGTAAAGATATCCATGAATTTAAGGATGATGAGGAGGAGGTGGAGCACATGGCTAAGTTATTTAATTACTTCAAGGGGAATTTTATGTTCCCCATCAATAGTGTGAGGACCCTCGTATGAGGGTGATATTGCACCTCATGAGTTCTAAACTATGCTCGAGTGGTCGATGGATTGACATCTCAAAGGCATACCTATGATTAGCATACCACATGATGTAAGGCATGAAATTTAATATTTCAAAATTTCATCACTGAAGAGTTGGTGAAAAATGTGCTAAAATTCCATAACATGAAGGGAATGTTTAGATGAGGATCAATCCTTTTTCTTATTGTCATGGAGGAAATCAAGATATCGCATAAGAATGAGGATAATCTCTAGGTTTTCTTAGAGCATCATGATTCCCTAACATAAAAGTATAAATACTTCACCCACCCTACCTCCTTCAATACCAAATAAAAAACATGTGTGATGTGATGGTGTGAAAATTACATAGAAGCCTTTGGGCTAGAATGGCACATCCCTCAAGGGCTATCATAGAGTTTATTTAAAATGTCAACTTCTTTTGTAATGCAACACTTTTACTTAGTGCACATAGCACTAGTAGATGGGAATACGTTAATATGGTTGAATTTCCCCTATGCATTCTTGGTGAAATAATTTAGAGAGGCACTATGGTGAATCCGTGGTGTGTAATAACTAGGCGTCTTAGTCAAGAGGCACTGAGTAAGGCACCAATTCATCCATGCCAATGAAAAGGTGACTTAAGACAAGGAAGATGAGTTGGATTGTGCTGAAATAAATCCCCTCCTAAAGGTTACCATTAATGGCTTCATCTATAATATTTACTATGAGATGATGCCAAGGAAGAAGTCAACCCAAGAAGAAAGTAAGGCATAAAACATTGATCCTCCTATCTGCATTAGTGATAATGAAAACCCAGTGCCACCAGAGAAGAGTAAGTCCCTTAGAAGAAGAGGGGGGAAACTTTTGAATAAATAAAGGAGTGCTTAAAGCTCAAAATAACATAATAAGAAGAAGAATCCCCTTCAGGGTCCTCTAAGAAATGCATGACATTTATGTGGAAGACTTACCTCAATGCAAAAAAGAATAAGGGGAAGGCCCAAATTATGGTGCCCAAGATAGTTTTCTCTGACATAGAGGAGGAAGAGGAGATGGAAGAAGAGACAACTTGAAGGGTTGTTTACATCATTCCTAAGGAAGATAACTCCTCATCAAGTGAAGGGACCCCCTTTCCACCACCTTAGACTAGGCTGGAGAAGAGAACATGGAGATGGAGGAAACTCAACTTTAGTTAAGATAAAATGCAGAGGGTGTAAGAGATATATGCTCAAAAAGAAGATATGACAAATGCCAAATTTTGAAAATAGGTCATCAATATGGTTGAGGTTGAGGAGTGAATAAGAGGAGAGGAGGAGTGTAAAGCATAGAAGATGAAAGGAAAGAATGAATAAGGAAGGAAGGATGGAAAAATAGAAGAAAAGCCAAAAGAAATGAAAGATTTAGGAGTGCCAATAGAAGAGAGTTGAAGCACAAATGGGTAGACATGGGAATGGAACAAAATCACATTGATGCAATGTTGAAGTTACACCAAATATTAGAGGCCATGAGGGATAAAATCATGTCCTAAGTAGAGATCAATCAAATAGAGGCCAAGGAGATAGAGGTGAGAGAAAAGGAATGCATAGTGCAATCTACGTAAAGGAAGGTTGAGAAAGATAAATCCTAAAGAGAGTAGGTAGAGAGAAATACTAAAGAGGAGAAGGCCAAGAGAAAGGAGAATGAGGAGAAATAAACCTAAGAGGAAAGGGAAAGGGAGGAGAAGAAGGTTGTTTCTAATGTGGAACCAAGAAAAGAAATAATGCCAGAGAAGGCACCAAGTACCACCACTAGAATAGTAGATGAAGCTACATAGTAGGTATTCCCTAGATCTGAAGGGGAACCTAGAGATATAGAAGATGATACTAGCACCTTGAAATAATAAATGGAGAAGGAAACAAAGGCCCCATTGGGGCTGGATGATAAGGAGGCTGGCACAACAAAAGTTCATGCCAAAGATCCATAGTGAGAGGAAATGGATGAAAGGAAAATGTCCATGAAAGAACCCCTACAAGAATAACATGATGATAGGTCTAGTGCCAAAGAAAGATAATAAGTATATAAGAGGGGAAGTTCGATGAAGAACCCCAAGAAGAAGAAGAAGAGGAGGAAAAATACACTGACACAAGCACTAATGCCAGTAAAGAAGAAGAACTGAGTAAAGGAGAGGAATATTAATAAGGCAATAGGGCAAGAACATAGCAAGAGCTCAAAGAGGATGAGTATTTTTATATGATAGATTGTATGCCAGCTAAGACTACCATGAATTTGATGTGCCACTATGTTTCTTGGGCACTAGATTGCTACATGGATGAGCCCAAGTTTGAGGTTTTGATAAAATAAATTCTAAGCACCAAGAAGCTAGAGGAAGGGCATGATTGCCAACTCCTCAATCCTTAAGACATGAACCCTATGCACTCTGTTAATGCCCTAACTAATATGGCCTCTTCAGTAGCATTTAAGAACATCATCAATAATGTTTTCATAAATATCTAGAAGAAGATAGCTAAAGAGACTAAGAAGGAGCTTGAAGTAACAAAACTCAAGCTTAAAGAGCTATTTAGGCACGTAAAAGAGGTAGAACCATCCCTCTTGGATGGTGTGGATACCTCAGGGCTGAATGAAGTTGACTAAGTCTAAATGCTTATGGAGTAGATACTCTCTAGGATAAGGTTGGCACTTGAAGATAAAGAAGACCCCTACAATACCATAAGGAAAGAGTTGAAAAAAAATTTGGATGTGGTCGAAGACCTCTTCACCATGATAGAAGAGGGTGTAGAATAAGTAGATGATATATTTTTTAACTTCACCACCTAGGTAATAGTCATTGATGTGCACCTTTAAAAGCAAAGGAAGAAAAAGATGCTTTATTCAAACACTCCTTCATGGTGATCAAGATCGAGCACAGTCAAGTAATGGAAAAGGTCAACTCCCTAAGCACCTAACTGAAGACCCAAAAGCAAGACTTAGAGGTGTTATTTTGTGCCTTCCAAATAAAGTCCAGTGAGTAGGGGGAGATCTTAGATGGTAGGGTAAGGCATGCAAAATAAAAGCTTGATGCCCTCAATAAATAACTAGAAATCATGGATGTGCTCACCCTCAAGGCTACCTCGATTGAATAAGATGGTGCAATTAAGGAAATAAAGGATGATATTCAAGGTTTTGATAAATTCAAGGCAGAATTTAAATAGGGCCCACCTAATTTTTGTGCACTAAAGGTGTTAAAAGACTAGTTTGAGGTAGACTAGTAATTTTGTATGGGGTAATATTGGGGCCCCTTTTGTACCAACTATGAGGACCACACCACCTCAACACATCTCAGTGATGAGTCAATATTGTGCAATGATTTCTCCTTTTTTTACTTTTTGTGATAGATAGAAGAATGCCTGAAGATCCCACACTAGCTGGCAAGTAGTTGCATGGCATCAAACTTCAAAGGATATCTCTGTAAGAACTTGTACATGGTAGTTCAATAAGCATGGGTATCAAAAGAGTGGATTAGGTGAGATAGTGACCCCCTGGTGATAGCTCAACATACAACATATGCTCATCCAACCTAGGTAACATAGTGGAGTTGGTGGATTAACAAACCTCAGTGATAGCTCATCACTTGGCATGCGCCCATCTGACTTGGCAAGGAGATGCCTAGTTGCCTATATAAGAAGGCCTTTTTTTGAAGAGAAAAAGGAGATGACTAAGGTAGTGAATCTCTAGCTAAATAGAGAGACATTAGTATCACTTTGTAATCTACATAAGATAGGTTAGGCATTTTCAATGTATCATCCAAACTTACTTGTGAGCCATTGGGCATGAGTAGTGTTAAGGAAGAGAATATGCTCTATTGATATTCTTTGAAATTTATATGTTAAACTTTGAATCAATGAGAATTTTTTTAAAGAAATGAAGTGTTGATTCTTGATTATAGTTTGTGCGGTGTTATTTTTGTGACTTAGTTTTATATATGTAATGTTAAAGTTTTTCTTTGAATGTATTATTATTTAAAGTTATATCCCTATTATCTAATGGCATTCTCATGCCATATAATGACTTAAACCTACCTAAAATATACTAAGTATAGGAAACTTAATGCACCAAGGCTCTAAGACCCACACCTCGAGTGTTACCCTAAAGAATGAGCACTTAAACCCCAACCATTCTAATAGCTTGCACCATTAAGAGCTTTGTCTATCTAGATATGAACCTACTCCTTAAGACTTGTGCCTTTGAAAATTATCATGCCTATTGAATTTCCCCTAGAATAGCCTAGCATTAGTAGGCCACTTGAACCCATCTTTCTAGTGACTAAGTCCCTTTGAACCCAAAGTTATGCCATGTTTCAACTAGCCCAATGTGAGCTGATCCCTTCACTGTTGTGCTTTGGGTGAGTGCACAAGGATTGTGATTTGTGTGAAACTAATGCCAACATAATATTGTGTTAAATTTTTTACACCAAACCCTATTGTGTTCATGCCTAGAAACATCAATTATAGGACTGACTTGGTTTAATAGTTAAGCACATGACTAAGCACTAAAGCTAATCTAGTGAACTTTTCTATAATAGGTCAAAAACATAATTAGAACAAAAATAAAGAATAAAAGACTCAAATTATTGATGTGTATGTTACCTTATTTGATTCTTACAAAAATTAATGAATTTTATATAGTGACACTTTGTATCCTACGACCTATTTATCAATTTTTTTATCTAACACCAAAACTATATCTAGAAGGATATTTTTTGTAGTAATTCATTTTATAAGCTACTAAGGAATTTGTAAATGTAGTCATAAAAGATGATTTCTATATTCCTAAACTTAATAAAAACTTATTATCTTATTATCAACTTAAAAATTATAATTTCATAGTGACTCTGCTTAAGGATAAATGGTATATTATAAATCAATCTAGTTCTCTAATTATTGAAGGAATTCAACATAATGGTTTATACATTTTTTTTAATTTTTATGCATGCTGTCATTCATCACAAATTAGAAATAAATCTAAATTATGGCATGAAATATTAGGTCATGTTAATTTTAAAAATTTATATTATATTTTTCATCATGATCTTTTGGTTGGTCTTCCTAATATTTCTTTTAATCATGAAGCTTGTGAGGGATGCTTATGTGGTAAGCAACACACAAAACCCTTTCAAAAGAATCATGATGTAAACTCCTCTTTTACTTTTGATAATATACATAGTGATTTTATAGGATCACTTGAATTTGTATCTCTTAATATTTGTTTATATTTTATTACTTTTATTTATGATCACACTAGAATGTTTTGATCCTATTTTATAAAGAAGAAATTTGAAGTATTATCTAAGTTCAAAGAATTTAAAGCTTTAGTTAAAAAATATTCTAACATCTATATTAAGATATTAATAGTTAATAATGGCAGTGAATAAATTAATAATTAATTTTATTCATTTTAAATTATTTGTGTTATTTAAAGAGAGTTTCAAAATTGAATTATTGAAAGGAAAAATTGAACCATTATTGAAATGTCTAGAACAATGTTACATTCTGAAAATGTTCTTAAATTCTTATGGGGCAAAGCCATAAATATTGTTATGCACATTCTAAATAGAGTCCTTACTAAATATTTGCATCTTTCTATAGCCTTAAATTTTGGTCTAATAAAAACTAAGTGTTGCTCAGCTTAGGATATTTGGTAGTCCTGATTCCATCTTTATACCTAAAGAAAAAAGAAACTTGATCTTATCTCCTATTCTTAAATTATCATAGGTTAAAAAGAAAAAACTAAAGGATTAAGAGTATATGATCCATCTAAAAGACAAATCATTGAGAATATGAATGTTCAAATCCTTGAAAATAATTTTGTGAGTCTTTTCTAGAACCCCATCAAAGTTCTTCTTTTGATGAACCTAACTCTTCCATTTCTTCTTATGAATAAATGAATTCCCTAAAATAAGCTAATATAATTTTGGATAACTTAGAGTCTAAGGATTGTTTTCCAAATCATATTTAATCTAAAATACCTAAATGGGTTGAATCCTTAATTCAGACATCTAATCTTGATAATATTATTAAATTAACTAGGAGTCAACATACCTATCATGCTTTGATGACTCTATATGAATGTGAACCTCAAAATTTTGAGTAAGCTATTAAATATGATAGATGTAAATTTTATATGCAAGCTGAGTATAATGCCTTAGTTAAAAACTAGAGATGGGATCTTATCCCACCTCTACCTAAAAGGCCTATTGTTGTTTGTAGGTGGATTTATAAATTTAAATATAATTCAATTGGTAAAATTGACAAATTAAAATAAAGATTATTTTCTTTTAGTTTTAATTAAAAAAACTAGGATTGTATATGTTTGAAATTTTACACCTATATAAAAAATGAGTACTGTTAGATTGCTTATTTTCCTTGTAACTTAAATTTGATGGATTATACACCATATGGAAGTCAAAAATTGCTTCCTAAATGGTGATCTAGAATAATAAATATTCATGACTCAACCTAAAGGTTTCACTAAACCTAAAAAATAACATTATATTGCAATTTAAATAAGTCTCATTATGGCTTAAAATAATCTAATCAAGCTTGGTATTCTAAAACCAAGTTAGTTGTTTTAAAGAACTAGGTTTCTCTAATTGTTATTCTAATAATGATATCTTTGTTAAAGCTGAAAATGATCATTTAATCTTAGATGAATTATATGTTCATGATATTATTCTTAATATCGATCAAATAAGTTTGATTATTAAATATAAAGATAAAGTAAATCAAACATTTTAAATGACTAATCTAGGAATTCTTAATCATTTTCTAGGAATGGCTATATTTCAGGATAAAATCAATTATTGTTTCTCAATATCAGTATGCACATAACCTTCTTTTTAAGTTTAAAAAGATGAATATAAGCCTACATATACTCTTATTAGAATTAGTGTTCAGATTGATCCAAAACCTATGTGTGATCAAGCTAACCCCACTCCTTATAGATAGTTTGTTGGTGGTTTGATTTATATAGCCATTAGTAGGCTATATATTTCATTTATTATTGGTTTTGCTTCTAGATTCATGTAGGATCCATACTTGGATCATTGGAAATTAGAAAAGTGGATACTTCCATATATCAAATAAACTATACATTTTTCTTTACATTATTTTTCCATTGATAATGCTAATTTATGTGGTTATTCTAATGCTGACCATGCTCTTGATATTATAGGTCATAAATCTAATTTTAGATATGTGTTTATGTTTGGTGCAGGATTTATTACTTGGATCAGTAAAAAACTATTATTTTTATCTCTTTTATAGAAGCAAAGTATAGAAGTGTTATGGAAGTTGATAAAGAATCCATGTGTCTACAAAGGTTATTAGAATAAATTCATGTGGATGTTCCTCATTAAACCACCATTCTCTATGATAGTCAAATTTGTATAGCTCTAGAAAAAAATCTAGTATAACACCAATAAACTAAGTATATTGAAGTTCATTTGCATTTTATCTGAGATAAATTCTTCAATGGTGATATTGATCTATAGTTTTGTCCTGTAGAAGAATAAGTGGTAGATATCTTAACAAAAATACTTGGTGCTACCATGTTTTATCAATTTATTAAAATTCGAGTCCTATCAAAGTTTCCATTGAGGGGGAGTGTGCATGAGAATGTCACTTCCTAATGATCATGTGTTTCTTTCTTCTGCTATATACTTCTCATTGTAAATCATTGTAATAAGTCACTTTATGTGATTTTGGTAAACTTTATAATATGTGAGTTTACACTGTACCCAATACTTATTAGCATGGATGTCTTTATGTTATACAATTCTACAAGGCTACTTGGTTAATTATTAATAAGAAACTATGAGATGTAGTCCCATGATCATGCTAGCCTAAACTTATTTTAAGTATCTTATGGATTATAATAATTCCTTTTACTTCAAAATGTGACATTAGAATGATGAAGGTTTTTAAATCCATCACTTGAAAAAATCATCATAGATGGTTTATGGAGTATTATTTATTTATTACAAAGATAATTATGGCATATATCCCCATTTAACCTTAAGGAGGAGTGTTGTAACAATTAATGGTTTAGTGGTGCATCATGTACCCTTAATACATTAAATGATATTGGTTAAATAATAATATATTTTATTATTTATCATGAGGTCATGATCATCTAAATAAACAATAAAATATTTTAATATAACCATTGGCAAATTTGGATCCATTAATGTTACCATTGGAAAAGATTGCACCATGTTAATATTGGAAAGGTAGGACCCATTATAAAATATTACCATTGGAAAGGTAACTTTACAATGGTCACATTATAATAGTAATTTTACAATGGTCACATTATAATGGACACTTTATGATGGTCACATTATAATGGTCACATTAATTTTCCTATATAATAAAGATCTTACATTTTAAAATGTAATGTTTTGCAATTTAGTCTTGAGTCTTAAGACTAATGTGAAAAAAAATGTCATTAAACAAGGAAGCTAAGACAAAAAAAGATTATTTGTGTAGATATTATAAGATAAGTAATGAGTTTGGGTTTATTTTTTCTCTTATATGGATAATAAATTATGGGTTTTTACCTCTTTATGAGGTTTTCCACATTATCTATGGTGTTATTTATGTGTATGCATTTTTCATTGATCTCACATCTAAATCCATTGATTATTTGTTTTTTTTATCATTTTATTTATGATTTTGTGTAGAATTCTTTAGGATAGAATTTCTATATAAAAAATTATATATTTCATTATACCGTTCTAAATTCATTGCATTATGAGTAACTATTAGGACCTCAAGAGCCTCTACTTATGATAAAGAGAAGGATGGATGTTGTGATAGTTTAATAGTATGCATCATCATTAATGCCAATGTGATTTAAGGAAGCCATGATATCTAAGGCATCAACATGTCAATTATATTTTTGAGGTATGTTTTGTATTGAAAAAGATTCAAAGTGTGTGTATTTAATCTTTGTACCATTTTTTTGTATACGATTAAATTATATTCCTTTTTTTGATAGATGTAAATTTTAGATCAATTTTAATGATTATCTCATTGCTAATTGGGATAAGTATCCTGATAATTGTGTCTTTTACATAAGTAATTTGAGTGTATCAATGTTTGTGATAACTTGTGTTTCATTGTTGAGCATATAGTGTTAAAATTTATGTGAATAAAAAATGAGGGATAAGAATATATTTTATATAGTACTGTAAATTTTATCATAATAAAAAAGTGTTGGAATGATGTAATATATAACCCTATATCTATAATCATCATCATATTATACCAATAAAGCCTTGAAGGTGTGATCTTTAGCTGAGATGCATAATAGTAAATGTCTATCTAGTGTTGGAGGCATGAGAATAGGTGGACTAAGTAATTATTCATTGATTTCATAAAAAAATTGTTGACATTTTGCATCCCATTATAAATTTGTATCTTTTTTAGTAATTATATGAAGTGCTATGTATTATCAACTAATTGGACCATAAAATGCCTTATTGCCTAGATTTTTATTTTAATGATTATGATTGTGATAAACATTTTGGTGGAGGCATGTCTAAAATGTATTTGAAATTTTTGGGATACATCTCAATGACTTAATGAGATATTATGTATCCTAATAATTTTCTTGAAGATACCTCAAATACACATTTTTATGGGTTTAAGCTCACACTATATTTTTATAACCAGTAAAAAAAATTCCATAAGTCTAAAGCATGATCCCATAATTTTTTAAATTTTTCCATTAAGTCTCCTATATAATCCTCCACTATTTTATGTATTTAATCATAAAATATATGGCTCATGACTTGTTGATAACTAGCCCCAACATTTTCTTAATTCAAATGGTATGACCATATAAAAAAATTTACCCATGGTATAATGAATGAATTTTTTTACTGATCTTTTAGATTGATTTTGATTTGATTGTATCCTCAAAACCCACCCATGAATGATAAACTATCATACCCAATAGTATAATCAAATGTCATGTTAATGTTTGGTAATGGAGATTTATCTTTAGGACAATATTTATTCAAGTCTCAACAACCTAGATAACATTGAATCTTCCCATTGGGTTTTACAATTGGTACTATATTAGAAACCCACTTCATTTAATACATGGATTGAATAAAACCTTAAAATAGTAATTTATGTATATCTCATTTTACCAATAGTGAAAATTTTAATGCATTTTATGTTTATTTTATTGTATTAGATTTGCATCTAGATAAAATACAATATTATGTAATGTGATTTTGGGATCAATTCCTAGAATATTTGAATGACCCCATGCAAATATTTTTGGGTAACCATGTAAAACTTGTCATAGTGCCTGGATTTCATATTCCTATAATAGAAATGATAATAATATAGATATAGAATAATTATCTATTTATTAATGATATTTTACTATATATTCATTAATTAGAGTTTATTTCTCTTTCATATATGTTGTTGTCAAAATAAGATCTAGGCCATCTTCTCGGATATGGAACTTATATCTTCACTTATTATAAAGTAAGCACGTGAGGTAGTTGTGTGAGAACCTATTATTATGATAAAAGTAAGGGAGTTCCTCATACATCCCAAGGTAATATAGGAAAGATTCAACATTTGAAAATTCATATAAATTCAAAATATCTAAAGAAACTAAGTTGTCAGTTAACTTAGGGTATACCAACTATAGTGTAGAGGTCTTATGAAAATTTTCATGTTGGATATGATTTGAAGAAATGTTTATGAATAGTAAAAATTTTAGTTATTTATTTATAAAAAAATCATATTCTTTTATATAACTGAGACATTGTCATATTTTATTATTAGGTTCTTAGATGGGGTTAACAATGCCTTTTGCATGTTTGCCTAATCCTTGTCTTGTATATCCCATTTTTTGAAAGTATTTAAGATTAAAACCATATTGATTGTGATATGTTGATGAGGATGATGAATTAAAAATATAAGAATAAATTGGTGGTTAATTTTGTTTGGATTCTTGAGAATATCATTGCATTTGAGGAATGCAATGATCCTTGAGTTGAGTTAATACAAAATACTTAAATGGTTCCTAATCCAAAGGACTACATATATGGATCCTTGATGACTAAACTCTATACATGAATTTTAGATATAAGGAACCAAATTTATCTCATGGATTTGTGGTCTTCCTAATAGAATATTATAATTGAGGTCATTTGGCATAACCTAACAAATGGTGTTTATCATTCAAGTGCCCACAATAATGTAGTATAGATTGTCCTAATACTTTTATTAGTGGTTTTAATTCATCAAATATTCTTATTTATATATTTAAAATCCTTAGACTTAATACCATGTATATTCAAAAAGGATATATTAAAAATATTTAACCCTTATCCAATATCCACCACAACTTACTTGACTATATTAGTTTGTACTTTAAATTTAATATGTAATGATAGATGTTGATCTATAATGTGCTTAGGAGGAAAATATTTGCTTTTAAATTAGATGATTTATTATATCCATATTATTATATTAAGAATATAAAACATGTAATGTTTTTCCACATCATTTAGTAATGTTGTATCATTCAATGCTACATCTAGGATATCTTTGTAAATAGGCATTGTTTGAAGTAATTCTAACAGAGGCATTTTGGCATGGGTATTTTTGAGTTAATCCATGATGTCATACCCCTTTGGTTGATTATCTTGTTTATAAGGTGATGGTGAGCATTGAGGAGGGATATGGTAAGGTTTTTTGGTTTTTACTATTAAATTGGTCACCTTACCCATTTGTGTTGTAACAACATAGACCATATAATCCAATATAAGTTGAGGTCTAATATTAGGAGTGGGATAGTATTTATTATCTATTTTAAAATTAGGGAGAGGAATAAAATGAATCATGCATGATGTTTTACCTCTAGTGGTACTAATAGGTATTTCAAATTATAAATTAAAACAATAGAGTTGGAAGGAGGCTTCAAATTTTCCATTAGTAATTTTATCCTTATTACTGAATTTGGAATTGATCTTTATTACCCATTTCTCTACATAATTGATCCAAATAAGACACATTATACATGTATAGTAATATTAAACTTTTAATTTAATTACTTGTGTTAACCAATAATGATAATTTAACATGGTCAGGATTAGTGTGTATTATTAGAGAAAAATAAAAAACCTTAAACTAAAAATATGAAAACATAGAAATATAAAACACTAATGTAAAGCTTACTATTTTTCATTATTAGATATGTGTATGAGTTCCCCTATATGTTTTAGACTAAATTATATTAATGAGTGGGATTAATCTAATTAATATATAACTTTGAAATGTAATTCAAATTAATAGATATGGTATTCACACATACATCTAAATGTAAGATATTGAGATTAATTATTGTGAATAAATAAGGGAATATAATAAATATGGAAATTAATAATGAGATATTGATCCTTAGATTTTTTGGTTCACTATCTAACTCAAAATATATTCTAAAAGTGTCTTAGGCATAAGCATGCCTTTGGTTTACTCGGTTAAGGAACTAAACTTATTTCTATTTTGAGTCACTTCTATAGGCTTGGGTCATTATTTTTTGTTGATACTGACCTATTATTCGATACTAACCTATTATTCAGTATTGACCTATGATGATGTGTGTCATAGTGGATTTACAGTCACCTAAAACTATATTTTCTTGATATGTTTTTTTTTATCTACAACCTTAGTGATGTGCATAGATATAAAAATCACCCTCTTTTGCCTTGAAAATACTTTCATGCCATAGATTTATAAAAAGGATAAAAAATTGATGACTTTATATGACTTTACAGTGATCTTGAACAACTTTCTAGTTTTATTCAAAAGGGAAGTAGAAACTACCAATATTAAGATCAATATACAAGTGGTAGAATTCATGAAACTCATAGTGAAGATAATTGATAAGGATACCACAATAAAGATACTTGAGGACACTAAAATAAAATATTGACTCAAACATTTTATGTTAATTTAATCATATATCATCGCTAAGATTGAGATTCAACTTAGGAATCATATAACTAATTTATAAAAAATGGATGAGGATTATTATAGTTTCATGTAGGATGTTAAATTTAATAAGTTAGTAAGTATAATTATGTAGGATTTCATGTAGGATTTCAAAATTCCATGCAAGTGATAACTTCAAGCAAATTGATAGTGAAAGTTGTGTCTCATTTGTCTCAAGAGTAGTTTGATATCATATAAGTAGGATTTTATTTTATATTATTTAGTTTATTTCATGTAAAAAAATTATATATGTGGATGCATCCCATATGTTTATTTTTAAAACTTTTCATTGAGACTATTTTAACTAAAAATATTAGAAAACAAATAATTTGATAAATAATGTTAAATTATCATTAAAAAATCACTATATATGTTTTGTGAGTTTATGTTTTTTTGTTTATCAATCAAAATAATGTTTTTTTCTTGCTTAGCTTCAATATATTATTATTTTGATCTATATATTGTCTAATGATTTGGGTACATTGAGTCATGATATTCTAACCATTTCATTAGAAAACTATGAGTACTATTAAATCTATGTTGATGATTGAGTTATGTTATTTTATATAATGGATTATATTTTTTAGTTATGCCTATGATATTTTATCATAACTTATTAATTCATTTTATTCTATAAATGTGTTTATTTAAATCTGTGTGAATACTAGATTTGGTAAATACTAGTTCATTTTATTATAGATCACATATATTATTTTCTTCAGTACAAGATAAATGATTGGAAATATAAATATTATTTTCTAATCTACCTTGAATTCTCTTTTGATGTTTATTTATAATACTCAAATCATTATATATTATGTTAAGATAATTTTTAAAAACCATGTTTGGGTTAGTTAGTAATTTTTACTTGACTTTGTGAAGTTTCAAACAATGGGACCTCATCCCATAGAGGGTTTTATTTCACATGAAACCAAATCCTATTCCACCAAGGATTACATATTGAGAATCACAAAAATAAACTCATGTCTTCTCTCCAATTATCATGACCATAAAAAGAGAGGGTGTATACACATAATTTATTAGAACATATGTAACAAATTACATCAACATAAATTAGGGAATTGAATTTTTGACTATAAAGTAAGTATTTTAGGTTTATGTGCATGTTATAAAATCACATGTCAGTACCTAACATTGTAGGTTATTTAAATACTTGGTATTTTAAACCTCACCTCACAATATCTACATTTGAGTTTAGTCTATTATTTCTCTAACATTTATAGGTATACATAAGACCTAAATATGACAAGGGTAAAATAATAGCCTCTAAAATCCAACTACAAGAACCTCATTATTTGTTTTATATTTAATTAATATTTTTCATAGACATCACTAGTCTTTCAGATTATTCCACCTATGCATGTGGTAGTTCCACCTATTATGGTCATTATCTTCATTAAATAACAACAATGACTATTTTATAAAATGAAATCCATCTTTAGGGTTGGATTATAATCCTATCATGTCTATGGATTAATTAATTATTCAAATGGATCCATATATAAATAAATTAAGGTCTCAGGAAAATATTTGCTATATATTTATACACTATTGCACACTGAGAAAATCTACTTGATTGTTACCAATTTGCATACTTATCACTAGGATTAGTCAAAATAGAAGATTAAAGAACTCAAAATCAAAGTCAGATAAATCATTTTTAAGTACCAAATCTAATCATTAGCTACATACACATATCAAAGGAGCACAATTATACAATCACACTAGTTGAAATAACTACATGTAGCTTTATTTCCATCCTTGGATTATTATAAACATAGGAAATAACTAATCATTAGGCATTGGTGATTATAATAAGATCAACCATCACACTTCCTACATTTTTTAAGGTTTCTATACCTCACAAGAAAATACCCAAAGTTATCTAGTGAATTTGTTTACCCTATGTATACCTTCACCTAAAGAATTGTGTTTGAAGGGTTATAGGCTAGTAATGTTGTGCATAGGTCTAATTGATCTTGAAATATTAATATTTCTCGAATCAACTCAATATATTTCTAAATACCTTATTAAAATGTTGTAGACCATCAACTAAAGGTGAAACTAATCCCTATATTCATTTCCTAAACATTTAAACATGATACTAAATTTACTTGTTAGGCCTACACAGACCTGCTCTAAATCCTTCAAAGATCTTGCCTCAAAATAATAACCAATGAATTGGATCACCTTACTAACATGTTTAGCAATGACCATACAATGTCAACAAACCTTCATAAGATGTTTTGACTCAAATATCAAGATAAACACAATCAATTTTCACTTTCTCAATCCTCCTAAGTGGAAACCTACATGTGCAATAGTACATAGTTATTTATTGTTTTATAGGGCTTATTTCAACCTAATAATGTTTGGATTGGATTTTAAACACCTTATATCAACTACTCAAGAAGTTTCATGAAATTTCATTAGTTATAAATGAATTTATGAGTCTTTTTATATATAAAAACTTATTATAGGGTTTTCTCTATCAATAAAAGACCCAATAAAATCAAAAAAATTATTAAAATAAGTCCATGAAAAGTTTAAAACGTGATAAAATGACTGTGAGGAATGTTTACATACATAAATAGTGTTTAGTGAAGGTTTGATCAACAAGAACTAAAATAAATTGTAAAATAACTTCAAAATAGATTAATAGTTAATCATATAAAAAGTATATGAACATAGTGATTCTAAACAATTACATCCCTTTATTTACAATAAAATCATTGTTCTTTTCATACAAACCCTTGTTTTACAAATACTAATTATAATTCTTCTTGCAGTCATGAAGTTATTGACCTTTCTATGCTTTCTAAAGATCTTGAATGCCTCCTTCTCTTTTGTTTTGATGTCAACTAGGTTTTTGTAGATGTACTATACGTGGATTTTTATATATTTGCCTTGGAATCTTCTAAAAAATCTTGTTCTCCACATAGAAAATGACCTTGTTTACAAACTTCTTTAGTTACATTTTGCCTTATTAAGATCTTTTGATATCTTAGATTAAGAAAAATCTAATATATTCCTAGACACGTTCTAATACCCCTATACAACTCTTCATGATCATTTATCCATTACAAATATTTATGTTTTATAAAACAAACATTTGAAAATTCAAAATTTGAGTTTTGGAGAGAAACTCTCCAAAGACTCTAAATGACATACGATAAACTCCTAATGACTCCAAAAAGACTTATTACGAGTAAAAATGACCCCCTAAGGTTCTAAGACTCTTAACACCACCATTTTTATCATAAATTTTTTGATGCTATTACATCAAAATGCCACCCTTAAAAATTTTCATGATCTTATACTTAATGTTTTCCATGTGCTTGTCATTATTCACTAGCTACAAATGTTCTTGAAATATCTTCTTCTTCTTCTTCTTTCCAATCATTCATCCTTTTGTATTTGATAAAACCTCTTCCTAAATCCCAAGGTTTTCTTATTTATTATAGGCTTCTTCTTGTTATGAAACTTAAATTCTCGTCTAATGACATTCCTTTCCTTCTTTGCAATTTGATCATTACAAAGGAATAACAATCCTTCTTTTTTTGTTTTTATATTCTACTTGAGTTCAATTTCTTGACCTGTTATTGTTTGAATTGATAAATCCACCTTTCACACTTGTGCTCAACATTTTCCTTGATGTTTTGTTTATATTCTACCATCTTGAAATTGTTTATGAGTTATCTTAATCTTCCTCTCGATTCATCTTTGTTAATTAATACTTTGATTTCCCAATATTTTTTAAATTTAAGGATCTTATATTTTATCTTTTCCATTTTAATCTTCATTCCTCCAAACACACACTTAAACAAAAGATTAGATATTAAAAAAAAGAGACTATATTTCCTCCATGAGTGCTCCTTTTATTGACACCATCTTCTCTTATTTTATCCCATCAAAAAATACTACTTATTGCTCTTATTTCTCTCTCCATTCTTGATGCAAAGGTATCTAATAACTAACCCTATTATGGATATAATCATGAACCTAAAATCTTACCTCTACCAACCCAACTATGATTTTCTATGCTTATCTTTCTTGATATCTTTCTGAACCTCTATTTTTGGAACTTTATCACTTGTCCTCTTTATGTACTAGGCTCTTAAACCCACTCTTGAACCATCCAAATTCTATTTCCTTCTTGAAAACCTTTCACTCTTAGTCATTCATTATTCTTAATCTTATTTGTAACATTATCTTTTATGCATGTCCACTTTTCACCCTCTCAATAACTATTCATTCTTGATTACTTACCCCATTTAGTCATCTACACCTCCCTTCTTATACTCACCTTTCTTTTCTTCCTTCACTCTTGCTCATTTCTCGAGATTGGCACATTGGTAAGTTAGCTCAGTATATGGTTTGGGTTTCTTTGATTATATGAAGGTTATTTTGATAAATTCCATACTCAAATAAGTCCTCATTGAAATCCTATCCAATCCACACAACATCTTAATAAAACTATGTCACCACTCTACTTCGTTTCTTTGTTCAAGCCTCTTTATAGCCTTTTTTTACCTTTGGTACAGACACATGTAGACTAATGTTAAGAAAATAAAATTATATTTGAATATAATTTATTTAAATCATTCTAACCATAAGTTTTATCAGTCTAATTCCTCTCAAAGATACACTTTCTAGGATTTGACTAGACCTAATTAGGTCTCTTTACCCCTATTTGTAACATAGTCATTCCAAATCCATACACAAAAGTTCATACTAAGAAAAAAATTCTAAAATACATTAGATAAGTTGAAAAACTAATTGTTCACCAAATTTCATAATATTTATATATTGGAATATCTCATAATATCAATTTGAGTTTCTAAACCCTAGTTTAGGGTTCACCTTGACTGTATGAACCTAAGAAGGAAAAAATATGTATTTCAAGATTAAAAATGCATTTCATACTTATTTGATGATTTAAAAAGTTTTTACTAACTTCCCATATTATATTTAATTCATAAATCCTTTGAAATAACCTCTATCACTTAACTTAGACAAAATTATGATTAATTGTGTGTAATTTCACAGTCACCTATAGGGTTTAGATAGACTGTATTAAACCAAGAGAAAACATTTGAATGATTAATTTTTAAAACCAATTTCAACCTATTTTGATGATTGAACATGCACTGCATGATTCCTATATACCTTATTAACACCTTGATTTCCTCTTCGATGCCTTTGTTTCTCATTTTACATAATTTTTTTGATTTGACTATATATGTAGACACAGTCTCCTATAGGATATAAACATTATACTATATGAAATATATATTAAAATGATTTAACACTACATAGAGAACTTAAATAACATTGAAAACATAACTTAAAAATGTGTGTGTGTGTGTGTGTGTGTGTGTGTGTGTGTGTGTGTGTGTGTGTGTGTGTGTGTGTGTGTGTGTGTGTGTGTGTGTGTGTGTGTGTGTGTGTGTGTGTGTGTGTGTGTGTGTGTGTGTGTGTGTGTGTGTGCATGTGTGTACCAACCTTACATAGAGTCTTCTCATCCCATAATGAAAAATTAGTCATATTGAATACAAAATACAAGAAATAAAAGTAACAGATAGTTAGTTTGAAAAACTAAGTAACTTTATATTCATTTTCTTTGGGTTATCAAAAATTCAACCTCAAATCCATCCCCCAAAAATTGTCTACTTGTATCCACTCTCTTATCTTTCACTAACATGTAAGATTAACTTCTTTAAAAAACATTTCCACGTATGAATGGCAGTTAAAAATTCAAGACTCATGTATACATTATATTTTCATGATATGCATGTTGAAATAATAATACACAAACATATAAGAATCATAAATAACAATTTAAAACATTTTAGATCACTTACATATTTCATTAGCCTTAATTAGCACTTTAAAACACAACTACAAGTTTAAATCCTAGTTTTGGTAGGAAAACACAATATGACTTCAAATTCAAATTCTAAGAACTTATATGACTTATAACCTAGACATCCACATTCTAAATGACCTCTATCACCTAAATCAACCCAAAATTAAGACAAGTAAAGATGCACCTGCATCATACTACCAAGGAGTAGAAAAAATTGTCCCTAAAAGTTACATTGATCTCTTATGGATGATTATTCTTGAAATATTTCTCAACATCTCTCCTCACTAACATCTGATTTTCAATTTATGACCTTATTATTTTCATTTTATTCCTGTAAGCACATAATTAAACACAATATTATATATGAAAATAAGAGACTAGATTGCCTCCATGAGTGATCCTTTTATTGAAACCATCTTCTCTTATTTTATCTCATCAAAAAATACTTCTTGAACTTCTTTCTCTCTCCATTCTTCTTCATGAGTTTCAAATAAATCTCTTCAATGCCATATCCTTCCATTTCTCCCAAATCTTCATGGAATATATCCCCTTCATCTTTGTTCTATCTTATTTTTAGTAAACCCTGAAATGTTACCTTATAAATTTCATAATTATTTGTATCCAATCATTATTCATGTTTTTCTTCTCAAATAGATTATAAGAAGGTATCTACAACTTCTTCTTCATATTAATTCAAGTGCCCCACAATGATAATTTTTTTATTTCCTCTTGTTCTTATTCACTAAATATCATGATTTTTACCTCATTTATTTTATCTATTTCATGATCTACTACTGAAAAACATAATGATTAATCAAAATCAACACCCTTATCCAAATAAAAACAACTTTTAACTTCAACTTATACCTATTTTTCTTTACAAAACATGTTTTCCTCAAAATAGATCTCCTTTTCAGTAAGTACATACTCAAACACATTACTAAAATTAAAAATTTATGGCTTTATTAGTTCCACCCTCTCTTATTTGGGTTTCCTTACTAGTATTCTTAACTATTTTCTCAGCCTCATTTTCTCTTTTTTCTTTCTTCTCCTTTCAACAATCTACCTTACTGGCCACTTGGCTACCTTTCTTAACACATACCACTACTAATTTTAGATTGAATCTTCTAATATATACTATAAACTTACCAAATTTTGCTTCATCATCTCTATCTCTTCTTGTAAATCTCTTTGTTTCCTTAACTCTCTCTTTTTCTTCATCTGGTCCATTGCTCTTTCACCAAGATCCTCACCCAAGTCTTTTACACCTTGGTATTTTGGTTTCCTTAGATCCTCACCTGGTTTTTTTGTACCCTACTCTTTTGGTCCTTTTCAATGGATTAAATGAGCATCTCCTTGATTCAATGATCTAAAAAACATTCTTATACAACACTTCATCAAATTCAAAATAGGAAATAACATAAATATATTATCTTGTTTACTTGCTCTAATCCTAGTTCACCTTGAATCACCATATACCGAGCCTCAATGTGATCTACTTATCTCTATTTCAATCCTTAATGGTTTTTTAGTCTTACCTTCATCCTTTTCTCTTTCCAAATCTCAATAAATATCACAATTTCATAATATTTGCTTCAAATAAAACATCTAATATCAATTGTATATACCTTTGAATGGCTGCTAAAGTTTTATCCAGTAGGGTATTTTAGCTATAATACCACTTTATGTAAATGTAATTAGTCCACTTACTCATTCAATATCTACTTCAATACCTTTTGATCAAATTTAAAAATAGATCTCAATATAACCTTGACTATCTATTGGTCTATCACAAGACTCTTTCGAGTATTGGTCTTGAAAGACCAATGGGCTTACTCTTTAACACTATATCTTAGTTTCTTAAATATATGTAATTTTCTAGTAAAAAACCTCAATGACCCTAGCATATTATTCACTCTAAATACTATGGTTTACCTTTGAAAAAGACCCTTTTTCAACTTTTAACATATATATGTAATTTGATAATAATAAAAAAAAAACCTCAATGACCCTAGCAGATTATCCACTCTCAATACTATGATTTACCTTTTAAAAAGACCCTTTTGTCAACTTTTAACATAACCAAATGCACATTATCAATTATTAAATAAGGTTATTATGATATTATCTATGTTCATAATTCAAACTTATTATACCATGAATAATCTCAACCTCAAAATTTTCATGATGTAAACAACTCTACCTTTATAGGCCTATTAGGTATAATTGTATTTATTAATGGCATACAACAAAACTTGAGGTGAAAAACCTTGTATTATCTCTTTTTAAAATTATAAGTTGATAAACAAGAATATATATACCCTTGTATAATATTAAGACTTCAATTTGAAATAAACTTTGATCTAAATTTATCTTTACTACCTCATCTTAGTGAACACATATAGTAGTCTTAACTCTACTAATAGGACTATGGGTAGTTCTAATTGATCTTACAATAATACTCTCTTTCTTGACTCAACTCAATATCTTTATAAATACCTTCAAATGTTTTAGATCATATAGTAAAGGTGAAACCAATCCTTGTATTAGTTTCCCAAATGTTTGAACACAATACTAAATTCACTCTTTAGGCCTAAAAAACCCTAATTTGATTCCTTCAAGGATCTTGCCTCAAACAAATCAACAATGACTTAGATCACCTTTTCTACATGTTTACCAATGACCATACAATGTCAACAAACCTTCATAAGAAATTTTGACTCAAATATCAAGACAAACATAATCAATTTTCACTTTCTCAATTCTCCTCATTGGAAATGTACATGTGTAATAGTACACAGTTATTTATTATTATAAAAGGATTATTTCAACCTATTAATGCTTGGATTGGCTTATGAACACCTTATAGAAGCTACTTAGGATGTTTAATGAAATTTCATCTGTTCTAAATGAAGTTATGAGTCTTTTGTATCTAAACCCTAATTTAGGGTTTTCTTTGTCAATAAAAGACCCCAAAGACTCTAAATAATTGTTTAACCAAGTACAAGAAAGATTTCACGTGTTATAATGATTTTGAGGACTATTTACATATATAAGTAGGGTTTAATGAATGTTTGATCAACAAGAGCTCAAATTGATTGTAAAATCAACTTAAAATATATTAATACTTATAAAAACTATATGAACACAATGATTTCACAAAATTATATCCCTTTAATTGAAATAAAATAATTATTCTTCTCACATAGAACCTTGTTTTATAATGATTGACTGCAACTCTTCTTGCAGTCATGAATTTCTTGACCTTTTTATGCTTTTTGAAGATCTTAAATGCCTCCTTCTCTTTTGGTTTGATGTCAATCATGCTATTATAGATGTAATATAATTGGATTTCTCTATCTTTACCTTGTAATCTTCTTAACAACCTTGTTCCCTACTGAGAAAATGACCTTATTTGTAAATTATTTTAGTTATATTTTTCCTTATTGGAATCTTTTAATAAATTATACTGAGCAAACATATAATAGATTCCTAGATGCATTCTTAGACCCCTATACAACTCATCATGATCATTTATCCATTACAAATATTCATGTATTTATAAAATAAATAATTGAAAATTAAAATTATAAGTTTTGGAGTGAAACTCTCCAAATATTATAAATGACCTAAGACAAATTCTTAATGCCTTAAATAATACTTATTATGAGTAGCAATGACCCCCTAAGGTTCTACAACTCTTAACACCACCATTTTTACAATATTTTTAATGATGCTCCTACATCATTATTTAGGAAAGGTGTGCCTCTATCACTAACCAATTTCAACAGATACCCAAAAGTTTTATAATATTTTCATACATGAACTTTGTTGTGTCCTTAGTACTATAACTTGGTGTCACCATAGCTTCTACCCATTTGGTGAAGTATTATGTTAAAATAATAATGTATCTTTCATTAATACACTTACTAGGTGGGATGATTGGCCCTAAAATTTTTATTCCCCACTATTCAAATGGTTACTCCTCTAGCATAGGATTTAATGGCATTTCATCTCTCTAATTAGGTTTGCTCATATTTTGGCATATATCATAGTGTTTTGATACTTGGTGTGCATCTTGAAACAAAGTATGTGATTGTAGAACACTTTGTAGTATCTTCATTGTAATGGATTCTCCTATAAAATGTCCACCTACAATTCCATGATGTTCCTTCTCAAGAAGTTGAGGTTGCTCATTCTCTAAAGCCACTTTATACGATATTTTGTCTCTCCCTATTTTGTATAAAAACCCATTAATAATGTTAAATATAATAGATCTTGTATTTAACATATTTTATAATTTCTTCATAATGCATAGGAAATATTGTGTATTCTAGAAAATGCTATCTATCTTCCATGTTCTTTGGAATCAAAGAGATGTGAAACACATGTGCATCCAATGATTCATCTTGAAGTTATTACATTTCTTCTCCATTGTGTATTTAGATCAGATGTCTTGGTCATATATTTTACCTTCTTATCTTGACATTGATACTACATTCAAACTCTTTAAATAACATCTACTAGCAAGATATCATTCCCCCTAACACAGACTATTTACCAAGTATCGAAGAGCCTAATGATTAGTAAAATTTTCAAAAGGTAATTTCAAAAATTTTGGAGTGTGAACACCATTTTAAAATCTTCTCATGTTTTATTTTTATAAATTTTCTCTATAAATAAGAGTTTTTGACTTGTGAAGTGGATTGGATGGTCTAATCCTCAGTCTCTTTGTTGTGAGAAAACAAATCGTATTTCATTTATTGAACCATATACATGAACATGGAAAAGTATGCTCTATTTAGGAAAGAAAAAAATGGGAGATGTGACTAATCTCTACTTTATATTCAAGAATGTTTTTTGTCACTCATTTATCCACTTGAACCTTGTATATTTTATGTAGTAATTTGTCCATGAGGTAGATATAGCTATATATCCTTTTATGAATTTCATGTAGTATCTTATATGCCCCAAGTATGATTGTACACATGTAGAGCTTATGGGAGATGGTATGCGCATAATTAATATGATTTTATATTGGTCCAGCAAGATCCCATTGTTGTATATGATGTGTACAAACAAGACACCAAATATTATGAAGAATAAGCACTTATTCAGGTTTAGCATAATGCATAGAGATTATCATCATTCCATTATAAGTCACATCTTAAAAAAATTCTCCTTGAACAAATAAAATCTAGCCAAATCATCTAGGTAGGATTCAATAAAATCATGTATGGAGTCTTTAAAGGTAGTGAACACCACCCTAGAGAATATATCTTGAGCATTATTAAACCTAAATGACATTATCTTATATGTAAAGTATCCCCACTTTGTTACAAATGTTGTTTTATATTCATCATCTACTATGATTGGATTATCATGGTGGCCTTTGAACCCATCCATGAAATAATACACTTCATGTCCTATGACTAAACTCTAAGACATAATTTGTAAATGAAATTAGGGAAGGATCATTTATACAAGCATCATTTAGCACACAATAGTCCCCACACAATCTAATTTACCCAATATTCTTAAGATGCACTACCATGGGGCTGACCCAATCTACCTTTTTCAATAGATATAAAAGGCATGTCTTGCATGTGATCCAGTAGAAACTTTAATTTTTACTTAATGTTTGGGTTTAACCTATATGGATACTTTTTCACTAGCCATGCACAATCCTTTAGCTTTATGCACATTTCACCTAGAGAAGGGTTCACCCATTTAATTTCCATGAAATTTATTATAAATACATACTAGTAATTTCATAGTAGTTGAAATGCTTTCTAAATCTATTTTATCATCCAATGGTTACCCAAAATCACAAACTATATCATTGATAATGTCTCAATATTTCCTACCAAATTATTTAAGGGATCCTAATATATATTTTTTGAAACCATTTGGAATTGAATCATACATTGTTTTGTGTCCTTATCTCTCCTAGATATTAATATTTCAAAACTATTGGTCTTCATTTTTGTCTACAACTTTAGTTTTAGGCTCCTCCACTTCTAGATCTAGTTCAAAAAATTCCATCAAATTCAAGTCCTCATCACTATTAGTGGACTATATTAGTTCATCATAATATATGATCTTATTGCACAATTTGATGAAAATATGCTCCTTTTTAGCTTGCCTTATAATTTTGGATAGCTACATTCAAATATATAGCTACTTATTTTTATGAAGATGAATATGTCACATTAATCAAGTCTTATACTCACTTGTAACATAGAAATATTTTCAAATTATATATAAAATTATGCACAAGAGGATTATCATACTTAAAAATAAATTTATGAATGAAATCTTTTTGAACCTTTAGCCAATTATTTGTTAACCATCTATGTTTCTTGTGCATGTACTAGGTTTTTGGGAGTGCTACCAAAGTATATATGAATACATGCACCCATTATTTGGGTTTTACATCATGTATAGACCATGGATCCACACATTTATAAAATTGAGTTTTTGGGCATTATCTTTCCTAGAAATATGGTCATTTTTACCTAATAGTAGGTGGTATTTGGAATCAAACATGCAAAATTTCACATACCTCATCCCATTGTAATTGGTTTGTCCTATGAAATTCCCACCAAGTTGTAACATATCATTTTAGTACATAATTTAGTGCACTCACCCTTTGGTTTATTTTCATCACATCATGTTCTATATTTAGAATAAATTGATTCAAGTCATTAGTTATAAAGTATTGAGGTAGTTGACATTATATGGAAAAAACTATGCACATTGGACATAACTCATGATCTTCACTTGACCAATTCAACATGTAAATATCTAAGTCATTACTAACTAAAGATGTAGTATCCCAAGGTAAAAAAACCTTCCTTTTTTGGCTCCATGTATTCTATGTCTATCACACCTTATTTTTAAAATAAATAAATTTTAGACCTAGTTGTTGACTGCACAGAAGGAAACCTAAATTTTTCAATTTGAAACTAAAAAACTAGTGTCTTTGTGATCACAAGTCTAGAGGAAAATTATTCATTAAGTTTTAGCTATTGTTGAGGCTACATTTATGGATGAAAAAATTTATATTCTATAGATCATAGTGTATTAGGATTTGATTTTTTACTAACCTTGATCAATCTATTATCTCCATCCACATATGATGAATATGGATCGTTAAGTATGATGTATGGCTTATGCTCTACTTTATTCAGGGGCTATAATGATGATTTTATTCCTTTGGTGTAGTTTTAGTTGATTTTGCACTGCATTAATGGTCATTTGACCATCATAGGCCCACTTATTAATTAACGTAGGGTAGTAGGTTTCATCAATATTCATGTCAATCACTTTAAAATATCCTTAGAGGCTTATTTCATCCACTTTGATTTCTACATATTCTAGTCAACCAATAGGATTTACCCTACCATAGTCTATGATGTTTAGTTTTATTAGACTATAATTAAGTGTTGGTCATCCAATAGTTTCCAAAGTAGACTAATGAATCACATTGAATATGATATATATATATATATATATATATATATATATATATATATATATATATATATATATATATATATATATATAATGTTGGGTACTTCATATCCTACCAGCTCAATATCCATTTGAGAATTAACATCCCAAGGTTTCTTAGTCTTTACGTACCAAACTACCTTGTCAATATGTTATTGACCTCATTGTGTGCACTCCAGCAAGATATGCTTACAATTTAATATATTATGTGAGATATATTCATTTAAAAGAGTGATTAAGGTTTTTAAGAGGTTAGTCATGGTATTTACTATTCCCTCTTTCCTCATTATGTAGATAATTTACCCATACATATGTGAATATATGGTTGTGTCATTACCTTCTGATGCAATCTACTATTATATGTTCTAAGGAACTTGGGTTTCTTGATACATAAAGACCTTTTATATCATTTGGATAGGATATTTATCCTACTAAAACTTTCTAACTATCTGATCCTATGGGTTTTTAAAGGAGGAAATCCATGCTCTGCATACTGTTACCTTGTAACTACTTTCATGAACATGTTTTCTTTGGGGTGAAAACCTATCATATTTAAGTTTTACATAGGTTTCTCTTTCCTCTGCTTCTCTACAAGTGGAAAATATTATGTATGATGTTGTCTTAGAACTCTACAATAGATTCATTACATTCACCTTTGAGGGTTAGTATGGTATCTTTATGTGATGTGGTTGTATTCATCATATAAATAACACTAAATTAGTTGACAACATTCTTGGTTATAAGTACTGTAACCTCCTTAATATCCACCATAGGACCCCCTATGAATCCTTATTTTTTAATTGGAAACCCCAACCTTAGAATTATTTCCCATAAAATCCCCCTTGATGATGTTTTTGAGTATCATATCCTCTATAATGTCACTAAGGGGATTATGGAAACCAACATCATTATTGTGGTTAGGGAATAAAAATATTCTAATATGAATGGTAGTGATATTATAGTTATGATGAAATCCATTATTTAGACCTTAGGGTTGATATTATGGTGATGCAGTCATCCACTCATTCATTTCACACTAGAGATTTATACAACTAGGCTTAGAATTCATGGTTTTGTAGTAGGTATCTATTACGTTATGATTACAAATATTTTGTTAAGGATGTCATCACTTAATTTGTGTAGAAAATAAAAACTCTTCTCATCATGATTTGGTGACATACAAAAATTTAATAGACTCTATGATTTGTTAGTTTACTACTATAGTAGATGACATTTTAATGTCACATGTCCTACTAACATGCATATGTTGCATAAATCTATTTTGATTTTAGGGAAATAATTCTTATGATTCCATTCCTTATCACACTCCATACACTAGATTCTTATCTTGGTTTTATTATTGTCATGAATCTCATCTATTATTCTTATAAAAATAGTTATTTCCATTTCAATTTTATCACTAGTCTATTAATCATCTCCATAATGCTCAATTTTATCTACCTAAAATGCAAATGCTTATGTATTAACCTTAGTAATGAACTATGACTACACCATGTAAAACTTAATCAGTGATTGAATTTCCTCTATAAATAATATTTATTATCTTTATCTTCCAAAATTAAGTCAAATTATTCATTACACCTAAGAATCTATGATCATAATCCCATAGTGATTCTCTAATTCTTTATCAAATTCTTTAATATCCTAAATGATATGTTTGGCACACTTATTCATTTTGAATTATAATATTATTTTTTCCTTGACATGTTGAATACTTAGGTAAGGAACATCTATTTTTTATATTAATTCTATAGCTTAGCCTATTAAAGCCTAGATGATCTCACACTTATTCACATCATCAGTGGTCACTCCCTTAACCTACCATTTCATGTCATAGGTTCACAAATACTACTTAGGATCACAATATCCATCATATGGTGTCAAATCAATGAACATTATTACATTTAAAGATATATTTGGTGCACTTGTAGCTACTAATAGCTTTATGAACTAGTATTTATTATTGTCTTAAAATTTGTGAATTAACACCTATATTATTATAATGTTTTCTTGTTTATCATGTTTTGAGTCTCTCTACTAAGTTTACAAAAATTATTTGTAAAATAATCAAATAGATTAACACCTACCCCATCCTCTACACTTTTTACTATCCTTTCTTATGGTAAAATAGGTTCGAGGGATGTATTTTCAATAAATGAATGATTTTTGTCTTTGAATTCTTATTTATGTGACCTTGAACCTATGATAATAATATGATTTATCATAACTTCCTCCAATGAATGTTATTTTCATGGTACAAAAAATAGCATCCCTTGTAACTATGATCTAATAATATCCTCTAACCGTTATGTTGTTACTCTATTTTTCTATTTCTCCTTGCTCTACTCCATGTCCTCTATATCCCAAATTTTGTCCTCTTCTCTCTTAGACCCTTACATTCCTAACTCTATATAATCTCCAAACTCTACAAATTATATAAATTGTGTAGACTATCTCTAGGATCCCCTCTCATTTTACATCCTCTATTCTATTTCTACTCCTATTCACAGTTACATTTTTGTTATTATATTTATTTAACCATATATGTTTTTCCATCTGTGTTTCCAATCTCATAATTTTCTTCTCATTCTAATTCTATTTATCCTCCATATATTGGGTTCAAGTTCAAGTTATTTCATTAATCTCTTCATCATTTAATTATACGTCATACACACCCCCATATCACTCAAAGTGACTAATCCATGTTGGTAGGGGTAGGTGTTGATGTGGGTTTTATGCACACTAGGTAAACTTATGAGGTAGATCCTGATGTTTTAGGATTGGGACAAAATACTAACTCCAAGGCATGAGTTGTAGGGAATTGATTTTTACAAACAACCTAGTGATGGAATAGTGATGAACAGAGAATTTGTTTACCTTAGATGGATTGGATTTAACATGATTCTAAAGCTAATTAATATAGATGGATCGATGATAAGTATAACCTAATGTAGGTAGGATCACAAGAAAGATTAAAAAAGAAATAAGGGTATGGAAGAAAAGAAACTTTGAGAATTAAAATAAGATGAAACCCTTTTAGTCCAGATATTGAACTATGGGTTGGAAAAGTACTCAAATAACCAATGTTGACTTTAAGTTCCTATAAACACATAGACAGTCAAACATAACTAAGAGTCCAAGGAAATAATTATATAGTGACTTTAGTGCACATAATCAAAGGTTGTTGCATTTATGAGATTTTAATTATACATCTACAAAGGGATATTATGATAACTACACACAAATTATTCAAATAATCTACTACAAAATTATGAATAATTGTATCAAAAACATACTATGAAAAACCCAAATACTAAGTTACTTGAATAAAGTTACTTCTTTAGTAACTCACAAATTTGGAGAAGAACAAGATTTGCACATCAATACAAATTACAAAATAATCCTCATAATTTATTATTTATCTCAATAGCCAAAATTCACCTCCCTTTGTAAATAGGGGGATATAAGTATATATAATCTTGAGGAGGGGTTTCCTCATCCTCTATGTAAGGTATATATTTAAAATTCTAATTTTAGAACTCATGCATAGTATGCATGTACAAACTATAAAATATATAGCAAGATAAAATTACATAATTATAATATAAATATTTACATCCCCAAAATATAATACATGAAAATATTTATATTTAACTATGATTCCAACTTAGCACTATTAGAAGGAAAATGATACTATGTACATGACATTGAAACTATAGTTGATGGAGGTATTGCATGTGAAGAAATAGTAGCCATTGATGTTGAAGAAAAAATAGTAAGATGAGAAGGAATAAACACTTCATGATGAAATGGCCCTTGAGACTATATTATCATTTTTGGTGTTGTCTAAGTAGTAGATAATATTTTTCTATCATCTTTAACAACCCTCAATTTTTTAATAGTGCATATGCAACCTCGAATGCTTTATTCATAAAATCAAAATTGAGTGTAGAAGGTTTAAATATTATACCAACTTCACTCATCAACTTTAGATGCTTGGATGAAAAGGTTCAAAATACATTTCTAAGTGACTCTACATTGGTCACTTAATCCTTTTCAAAATTTATGATCAGTGGGACCTTCTCACTAGTTTTATATATAGTGTCTTCAACTTTTGCTTTGAAACTATCAGCAATAGCTTTGATAATTGAATCAAAATTGAGATTATTTATCAACTAACCTATATATCTTATTAAACATGTGACCCTAATATATTTAAAAATATATATGGCCTCATTTTCTTGGATTACTAATGGGTCTATCAAAACTTTCATCTGAGTGTGCTAATGAAAGGCACCATCTCTTTTTGTAATCACATAATTTAGAGCCTTAGCTAAATCATGGGTAGTCATTAAATTCAAATGACTATATGTGCTATTTATTTTTCATTAAAATAATAAATTTATTACCTTCTCAATTTATTTCAATTGGTTCCAAAATTTTATTACTCTTCCCCATTGAGGCTATGACTCACCCCTAGAAGTCCTGATTATTTTTAAGATATCAAATAACCTGGTGGATTCACTCTAGAAATTATCTAAAATATCTTTAGAAGCCTAAATAATCTACTACTAAAAAAGTGTTTATTTATCTTACTCTTAAATTTTTCATATCTCCTTAGTCATATCCCCTATTATGTCTATTAAAGAGTAAATGTCGTTTGTATACTTGGTGGGGTCATTTAGATTATTATTATTTTCTTGGATAAGGGGAAAAAAATTTCCATTTTTCTCTATAATTACTTCCTCCCCTATGTTTTTGTTTTCCCCCTTCTTTTTACTCACTTTTTACTTTTACCACTCTTCTTTTCAAAATAGGTATTTATATTAGGAAATTTAGTGAGGACAAGGCTCATCTTATCCTTCTTCCTTTCTTGTGAATCCTTAAACCAGGTAGGTAAAATGATTTATACTTGTTCTTCTAGATAAGTGGTCTTTAGATAAGTGAAAGGAGGTGTGAAATTGGTGATAACATGGAGGCACTTATTTAGATAGGGATTTGGGGAAGCTGAAGAGAGACCTTATTCTATTCTAGTGTAATCCTCTAAAGTGTAGTTTCTACTACATATTGGTTATAACCCATATTTCTTGTGATATTCATTATAGAGGACTTAGTTGGTGTGGACTGGGAAATAGACAATTCCAATGAGGCATATGGCCTTATTTGAGATAAGGGATTAAAAATGGAGATTGTGACCAAATCCTCAAAATAAACCTTCTTCATATGCTCCTAAGGTTTTGCCATAATTGGGGAAATGGTCAAATGAATAAAATAATCTAAAGAAAGAGAAACTTATTTCTTGCTTTCCTTAGTACAAAAATGAGGATATAATGACTAGATATTCAAATAATATTATTTTAATGACTCATAGGTGAGAGTGGTGTATCAAATGAACTATTAGATGGAAAAATAATTACATGAGAAGCTATTAATCTAATATAGGAAGTAAGGGAAGACACTACCTTATTTAGATATTGCCTTTATTCATTAGTGAGGATATATGTACTTTTGATTTAATTTGATGTATCTATTCAAGCATATGCCATTGACATAGAAGTTTCATAACAAGGACTAGGAGTTGTTTTTGTAGGTGTGTTAGTTAGTCCCAAAGTAGGGGTTTATATCAATAAATATTTTCCATATAATTGTAGTTCCCCATATTCCACTACTAACTTGGTGGACATAGAATCATTCATATCTTGTTTTACTCCATATTCCTCCTCTAGTATCTATGTATCTATAAAATCTTATTCACTGGTTTTCTTAGATAAATTAGGTTCTTCTTCCATCTCTATATCTTTTGTATAAAACCATTCTTCTATAATTCCCCACCTTTAATCTTGTTCATCACTATCTAACTGAGGGACAACCTCCACTTATTTTACTCCTATATTTTGTTCCTATTTTGTATCCTTTGATTCTTCATATATAATACCTCATTTGATGATGGGAATTAAGTAGGTTTCTCCTCTAATTTTACATTTGGAGGTGAAATTGGAGGATTTTTGGGCTTATTTCCATAAGTGACCATGGGTGTCTTAGCAATTGTGGGATCTTTCCATAAAGTGGATGGAGTGGAGGATGAATGAACTTAAACATAGGAAATTTAAATGTAGTATAAACGGTAGCAGAAGTAAGTTATATAGGTATTACAATTGCATAAAGAACATTTGGATAGGATAGATGTGTTGAAATTAGAACTATGGAAGGCACTGATATAAAACAACTTTGTAAGAATATAGGGAAACTTAATTTTTGGATAGTAGTTAATGGGGGAAATGGTGCTAAATGATATGATCCTACTTTCACACCTAGAGGAGATGAAGATATTTCCATTTATGTATGAGACTATAATAGAATTGGTGATTGAAGAATTATAAGTCCCTAAAGAATATTCTTTATTATCCTGGAATCTATCTCCCTCTAAGGGACACTTTCCTCTAATGAGACAACATATGTTTGTTATGGGGAAGATGGATGATCATGCTTGGGTGATGATTGAGCATGTGGTTAGAGCCATTTATGGCTTACAACCTTGTTTTATTGCTCCACTTTCTTATTGGAATGCTCCTTTATGATTGAAGGGTTATATTAAATAGCCTAAGCTACCAATATAGGCATTCTATATTTAGTCATTTGAGTATAAATCTCAAAATCATCTTTAACATTCATAAAAATTGGATCATGCTCATAGCTCCTATATCCATAACTAATGTGGACTCCCTTTTTATTGAGGTCATTGAGATATTTCCTCACTCTATTCTTGATATCCCAATCTATAAATTATGCTTAACTTAACCCATAGTGGGTTCTAGTATTCCCAACTAACTTGAGATGCCTTACCAGTGTATACTACATTTAGCTAATGTTAAAATCAGTCTTATGACAATATCCTTGATGATGGGTAGCTAGATCATCATCCATATTATTATAAATATAGAAGGCTATATCCTATCTATGACAAAATGAGAGAGGTTCAAAGGGGCAGCCTTGGTTCCCTCTATCTTGATTATGGTATAGTTAGATAGTACTAGTAGTCTCTCATATTTGAAATACTTTTCCTTATGTTCTTTAAAATATTGGGCATGGCATGCCCATAAATTACTTGGTATAACAGTGGGTATAATTCTATAATTATCTTTATTTATTTCTTGAATTGGGGTGTATGCACGAAGTTGGGGGCTAGAAAGTGGATAGAATTCCACTTTTTACCCCCCAATAACCATTCTATGTATGAGGTTATTAGAACCATGTATGTATTTATTAAATTTAGCCTTGGTCATTACCGAGGCTAAACTACATACATTGAATAATCACGTACATAGTTTTAAGCCAATTTATTAAAAAATGTGAAAGCTAAATCATTTGGCATTTCACACATCTGAAATTGTAAGATCAAGAAGGGTAAACTTGCAATTTGAAGTATAAAGTTTGAGAAAGAAATAATATGCATTTTTCATCCACCTACACTTTAATTAAATAATTCCACACCTAAATAGAGGTAATACAACATGTTTTAGTAAAATTAGACTCTAGTTTTTTAATTTTGTTTTATTTTCCTTGAAATTATTTATATTTTTATGTATATCAGTATATACATATTCATGTATAGTGGCTAATGTGCTAGCACCTAACCCCCAGATCCCTCTTTACCCTTCTCACCCATTAAACCCTCCAAGACCACCTCACTCACAAAACCCTATTATCCCTCCTCACTTGAAAAAACCTCCTTCACCCACAAAACCCTCATAGCCTTCATGTTGTTCCTCAAGCCCCCTAAGGTAGTCATTAGGATTTAACATGACACATGTTATAAAATAAGATCAAACTTGAGAATATAATAAGGTCATTGAGAGATCCACAATTAAGCAACCCCCACTAAATGTCCTTGAAAAAAACACTATAGATTTTAGTAGATCAAGTTGAGTCATTAATGAGTCAAACTAAATAGGTGGGATGACTATAGAAATATATGTAAGATATATTATTACAAAAAACTATCAACAACCACTATGAAAGATAAACACAACCAAAACCCAATTTTTTCTCTATCCATTGATTAGAAGACTAGTGTGCCACTTGATGTGATGACCAACTTGATTCCAATCCATTGGTGCACTAATTATTTTCTAAAACATAATTTTTGGGATAGATGGTGGGTTGTATTTGATCACCCACCTTGAAATAATAATAAGGTCCCACTGTATTTTCTCAAAATAATTTATTTTGAGTTTGTGATGAATGAAATCCTATATTATTTTGATTTCTCAGAGTTTTAAGGTAGGGGAAATGGCTCTTCCTGGGATAGGCAAGTTATACATTGTGAACCTAATCAACTAGTGAGAGCACATTTTGATGAAACCCATCCTCCTAAGATACTACCCTATATATTCAAGGATATTGTATAAATTGATACCCTACATGTGATTAAGGTGCTTATAGACACCTTTTTCTAGCATATGATCTAGGTTTCTCATACTCCTCCTGGGGAGGGTGGACATGGTGAGTCTTCCTCTAGTAGTGCTACCTGACAATCTCACTTACACAAATCATGTGGCATTACATGAACTAGAACTAATGAGGATGACGAGGATTTCATGCAATCCACTCATGGTGGTTTTTCCATGGGCCTAGATGATATCAGTATTTCTAAGTTTCAACCATCAACATTTCATCTAGTCACCTTTCCTACCACTTCAAAGGTATGTTTAATATTTTAATTGTTACAAAACTTTATTACTTTTTAAATTTAAAATATTTTTATAATTTAAAAGGTAATTTAATTTATATGAACTATTTCTATGTTGCATCAAGTTTGTGGAGTCCAAACAAGCATGTGTGTTGATCATAGTGCACATGCAATTTATACCTATATGAAAGGAATTTATAAAAATTAATTAATTTTATTATTCATTGTATATTTATGATGTATATATATTTTTATGCATGTTGAAGTGACTGAAAATTATATTTTGTATGTTTAGTTGATGAACATAGAAGACACTTTGCCATCTATTAGGGGGGAACAAATGTCAGTGTTGATGCTACAATTTCATTTGCACAACAACTCTTTGAGGTACATGGTATAGTTATATATTACATAATGTTTAATTGTAAATATGGATGTGTGTTTTGTAGTTTTAATCTATCCTTGTGAAAATAGATAACATGAAAAAATAATTATCTATACATAATCATTTGGTGACATCTTCTAGTCCTATTAAAATGATTAGTAGCGGTGACGTGGTAGAATTAGAAAAATTAAGTTGTATTCTTTCATATTATATTTAAATTATTTAGTTTATGAACTAATTTTGAATTTTTATTTTGTGTGTGTGTGTGTACACACACACACACACACACACACACACACACACACACACACACACACACACACACACATGTACATATGCCTTCCATCATTAAGATCAGGTCTTCAACTTGTATTAGTAATTAGTTTCAAACTCTTGTTCACCAATGTGAACCTATCATCGACCCTATTGAGTGTAAGTCTCAAATTGACTGTGAATACCAACTTATACTAACTGCACCTATGAATAATTTTTGTATGATTTTAAAATTTTAACACATCAATTTTGTATTTATATTATTGTAAAATGTATAATTCATAACAATATTTACATATGAATAGTTAGAGCTACAAGCGAGTTTGTATTTGAATAGGACTCATAGTCAATCTATTTAGAGACCTTTGATTGTGAATAAGGCATCCAAGGGAGAGTATTAGACAAGTAAGGAAAAGAGATTGATGCATTTTGATTATTAGAAGATCATGTCTTATGACATTTTGTATGTGCTTATATGGCTTGATTTATAGTTTTTTGGCATGTTGTATATGCCTATATGGCATTGACCTCGAATATTATATTGTGTTCACATTTTTTATGCCTTTCTAGATTTTATGAAAATAATATATACTTATATTTTTTAACATTTCACTTTTTAAAAATTGTAGTTTGTTTAATGTTTTTAAAATGTGTGTAAAATTTACATATAATTATGTTAATATATTGTTCAATAATTTGTTTTTATTTTGAATATCTTTCATACCATTTCAAAAACTTTTATTTACAATATTTCATACTCTATTCTCTTGTATTTGTCTTAAAATACCTATAGGTTATAATGTAATTAAAATATGATCATCCACACAGCTATATAAATCATCTACATCTAATACCTATGATTGCAATGCTAATCCCAAACTCACTTGGCTCAATCTTTTATCTTTGCTCTTTTCCACTAGGTTCATGGAATTTCTCAATAGACTCTCTTCTTGTCAACACCAACACTTTATTATGATCCTTTATGCTTTTGATATTCATCTCATTCACCTCTCAAGGTTTAACTCACTCTATAATCTACACTCTCTTCATGAAATCGATATTATCTCACTCTCTTAATGTACCTTCTAGGATTGTATAGGCCTATTGTCATCTACCTTATCTATACACTTAGATTCACCTCTAATAGCTTCTAACCTCATGCCCTATACTCAAACATACCAACCAACCTTCCTTAAAGTCCCCAACTCTTCCTTGTACCTATCTTCCACTTTTGCCCAAATAGGGCTATAAGGCCTAGTAAGCTTAATTCACATTCTCAAAGATTATTCTTTCCCATGTGACCTTATTTATCATTATTTACCCCAATATCATGCTTATCATACTCATTTTAATATCAAACAATTATTTCACAAGCTTATACCTCCACTCTTCCACCTTATCCACTTATTAACCATAATTGGCTTTAACGACTAGGCCTAATTAGGTTTGCAATCTATCACTTTATCTTGTATCTCTTTGTATATTCCTAAAATTGAAATTGTAAACATTTAAAAAAAATCATTCACAACTTATATCAATTTATCTTAAAGGTTTAAGGCCATTCTCAAATGCATTTGACACCACTATCCCCTTTTAGGATTGTCCCGTAAGGGTTTTAAGCCTTTATCTAACTAAGTTTTGGTGATAATTCACCTCATAGACCGTATCTAAAATCAAATTAAAATTATAAACTTGAAATTCATCTATCCCTATCCTTCTACACAATCTCATACTATTTTTATAGTTCAAACAAATGAAAATATATTTTCGGTGGCTTTAAACCCTCAACTAGGGTTTTAATAGTCTAACTTGTTTGAGAACATTCCAAATTTGATATCTTAATTTAGAAACACTATTCAAACCTAATTCTAATTAAAAATTCCCTGACACTCTTCTTACCACTATGTTCACACAATTATCCACTTGAGAGAACTCAAAATATGTAAAACTCTCCACTTCTTTATAACTATCCCATACAATATTAGATCACAAACCTACAACCCTATAAGTCATTCACCTTATCACCTCTTGTGCACCTCAAAACTAATCACACACATTGATAATTATAGTTACAATTATAATATTAAAAACTCCCTTTGATCAATACCTTTTTAATATTCCTTTTCATTAGGTTTGAATAGACTCTCTCTAGACCCTCTTCTTGTCAACACCAATACTACCTTATGTTTCCTTAGAATTATGATGTTAACCTCAATCACCTCTCAAGATCCAATTCAATCTAACATATACATTATCCTCCTTCAATTCAATATTCCTCATAATCTCCACTTGAATTATGTACTAGGTCTTAACCTAGTTGCTTTCCACCTATTCTTATCACTTAAAACCACCTCCAATAACTGCCAACCTCCTACATTGACTTCAAACATTCCCACAAACTTACCATAAGTACCTCAACTATTCCCTTCTATTCTATCACACTTTTACCCAAATAAGGCTAATATGCCTATTTCACTCTCCCATTGTTCATTCTCTCACTACTCATTCTTGACTCCAAGCAATTCCTACTCACTTCCAACCTTCCTTCCATGTTCCTCATACTCATTCCAATCTAACTCAACTATGCTCACAACCTTAAACATCTATCCCTTCAAGTTTTTTACCTTTCTTCCTCCTAGGATATTAGCCCTACAAGGCTTGGTTAGGCTTCATGGTGTCCATGATTGATATACCTTCTCTTTTCATTACAATTACCTTTGAAACACCTCAAACTCCTCACTCACAACCTCTTGGAACTCTTCTCAAGATCTCAATATCCTTCTTGATCTCACCTAATAGTTACACTCTATTATATACCTATCTTACTAAGGTTTTAAGATTATTTAGGACTAATTTATGACCATATCTCCTCTCATAGACCTAAACCAACCTCCAAACCACCTTAAACACTTGAAAAACACATATTTCCACTATTGTACATAATTCCATTCCCTTTGTATAGAGAAAACACAAGTTATGGGCATTTTGGTACACCAAGACACTAAAGAAAAGGGATGATGGCCTTATATTACTCATGAATAAAGTTACAATGATAAAAGGAGTCAAGAAACATTTTTATCATCCCTCTCAACATGTGTTAACTTGGTGTTATGATGGCCTTCTAGAGAGTTGGTTTAGGAGATGTGTCATTTTCCCTTTGAAAATACCCTACCCTCCTTGATTGAGGGGTTAAAAAATTTAATAACTACCTTCACAAAAAAAAATTCTCTTCTTGACACCTCATGATATGATGTGAAACTCCTCAAACCAATCCAACAAGTATGCCATCTCATATGCTCACTTTGTCATCTTGCCAAGCTTACCAAATACATATTGAAAACTTGTAACTTGGTGAATTTACATGATTTAGGTAAAGAAGAGGCCTAATTAGTATTGAAACATAATTTTCATGTTAGCATATATGTCAATGCAAGTTTTTATCCCTCTACTTTTCCTAAAACTCCTAAAAATACCCAATTCGGTCTTTTTATGCCTTAAGAAGCTCTAAATTAGATTAGGGGTAAAATTGAGTTTTAATTATCATTTAGCTCCCTTATTGGACTCAATGGATAGGTTTTAATGGGTTAGACCTATTTTAATTATAAAAAAAATATAAATTCTTCATAAAATTCCCAAACAAAAATTATTTCTAAACCACCTCTTCGCTACCTTGTAGAGGACACAAAGGTGTTTTGAAGTGACTTGGGATCATTTTGTCTATTTATAATGTGAATGGTCATTGATTAAAGTCTAAAAAATATGATCACTAATTTCAGGACTGAATTCTTGGCCTATAAAGACACTCAGTTAGGAGACAGAGCACCCATTCTAGCCTCAAGTAACATTGGTAATAAATATTGTCAGCATGCAATCCAAGTTGGATTTATCTATATTTGGGGACTTGTCACTGAAACCTAGAATTGAAAACACATTAAGGGTGGTTACTGACATCTAGGACCACATTTTTTGGCCTTTTATCACTCTCATTTAGGATATGGAGCACCTATTCTAGCCTCAAGATGACATTTCCCTATAAAGCAAAAATAGTATTTTTTAGGAAAACATTGGATAGGCATAAAATTGAAAATGTAAGTCATATATATGAACCAAAAGAACCATAATATGTGTGTATAAGTCATCTATGTAAAAATTAAATCCTATAAATTTAAAATAATTGATGAATTCATAAATAAGATTATATGATCAGTCCTACAATGAAAATTCTATGTAGTTACAAGATTGGTTATTTGCCCCCAATAGACATTTCAACTTCCTAGACATATGATTACAAATATATTGTTTAAAACACCTATAAATGTTCAAATTACATGAATCCCCACTACCATGGCCTTGGAATCAATGTGGATACATAAATTTTCAAAAATTATGGCCTTGAGCAATATTGACAATAAATGTTGTCAACATATGAGTCAAGTTGGATATTTATACCTTTGGGGTCTTGTGTATAAAAAATATAATTGAAATAATGTTTTGGGTTATGAATAACATATAGGAACATTTTATTTTCCTATGATCACACCCAGCTAGGATACAAATCACCCATTCCAACCTAAAGCAACATTGACAACAAATGTTGTCAACATACAAGCCATGTTGATGATCTCTACCTCTGGGGACTCATGGATTAAAAATAGAATTACCAACATGTAGGGTTTTGTGATTAACATCTAGTAACACATTATTTTCCTTTTATCACTCTCATTTAGGAGATGGAGTACCCATTTTGACCTCAAGATGACATTTACCTATAAAGCAAAATTACTATTTTTAGGCAAACTTTGGATGGGCATTTATTGAAAACCATAAATCATATCCATAAATTTAAAGAACCATATTGTGGATATATAAGTCCTATACATGAAAAATAAAACCCATGTATCAAAAATAATTGATAGAATATTGTGTGATTAGCCTTACAATGCAATTTATATGTAGTTAAAAGATAGGTTATTTGCCTCGAATAGACATTTCCACTTCTTATAGCTTTGATTACAAATCCATTAATTCCAAAACCTAAGGATGTTTAAATTACATGAATTAACACTTCCATATCCTTGGAATCCATTTATATACATGATTTTGTAATAATTTTATCCTTGAGCAACATTGACAACAAATGTTGTCAACATGTGACTCAAGTTGGATATTTATATCTCTAGGGTCTCATGGTTGAAAACTATAATCACCACCATGTCAGTAGTGACAAATAACATATAGGGCCACATTATTTTCCTTAGATCATGCCTAGTTAGGAGATGGATCACCCATTTCAGCCTCAGGAGATGTAGGAGCATCAACCCCAACCTTGTACATTTGTAAATATAGTGAAAATCGAGTGTTTAAGAGTTCTCTTCATGATTGGATTTGAATTTTTAATAAGGTATATTTGATGTTATTAGTGTAATTCAATGCATAAAAAATATTTTATAGGTCATTTTCACTTGAAAGTCAATTTTAGCCTTGGAAGAGTGCAATTATGATCTTAGAAATCATATTAGTAAAGGAGTTTGCAAGGTCATGTTTATAGGTCTTGGTGATGAATAAAGGCTCTTCAAGATACTAATACTTATGTTAAATATAATATCATCCTAAAATCACATATAATAAGGCTAAGACACATTCAAACCAAGATAGACATGAGAAGAAGTCCAAATAAAGAAAAATGAGATTGCAAACATAGTTTGACTCAAGAATGAATTGAATAAACATCTTTTTATAAGATCCACATGTGTATTAATGATAGTCTTATGCATTTGATCATGATTATTAATTTGGTATGTTTTTCTCAATGAATTTCTTGATAGTTTAAAATATTCAGTCAAGTCTTGTTTTAAAACAAAGCTCTGGGCATAGTTTTCAATACAGATATTATATTTGGAAAATATCTCTTTACACAATCACTTCATTATCCTCAAAGAAGAAATTTGTAGGGCATCCATATATTTGATGTAATTTTAAATCCATAAAATTAAGTGATGTTTTAAAGTGGCATTAAAAGTTAAAATAACATATTTATCCATGTTTGAGGTGAGAAAATCATATTTTAACTATATAATACTCTATAAATACACTTGAGGGTCTAGAAATACATAAGTGTAATTATATCACACTAAGATTTAGTTATAATTAAGGTTAATTATAAGTTAAAATTATATCACACTAAGAGTGTAATAAATCATTAATTCATACTTGGGTATACATGAAATACCTATGAAAAATGTGTTCGATCATCATTTACATAAAAGTGGTAATCCATAAATATTTATAATCATTCTCTATACTATTAGGTGAATGCATAAATGCTATATGTACAAAAAGTGAAACATATACTGAATTTTAGTATTAATGGTTGCATGTGTAATTCTATTCAAAGTCAACTACTAAAATAATAGTACTAATTGGTAATGTGTCCTTAATTACCTTTAATTGTTCTTCTAGCCATTGAGCTCTATGTTTTTGCCTTCCATACTCATATACAATGTCATCCCTAAATTTGTCCATAAATTTGGAAACGTGTATTTATTATATAATAGTCTTACACATTTTATATTCATTTCCATATTTAATTTTATATAACACATATTTATATTTACTAAAACCAACCAATTCTTATCCAATTCCATGTGTACTCTCCTCATGGGTATATATTTCATTTTTGGCAATCCACCATTAATTTTGTAAATTCCATCTAAACATGCACTATTATAAATATTTGACAATATGGTATTTCACAAAAAACTATTGGAATGAATTATATTGTTGATTTTCATTTGGATTCCACTCCACACTCCTAAAAATTATAATTAATATGAAGAAAAATATCATAATGCATAGAAAATTCAAAATATTGCCTACAATAACAAGTAGTGTGTGTGTGATTGATTTTTACATAGAAGGGTTTGGCCATTTGAAAATACCTTTGAATAATATAAATCTATGTATATTTTCCAAAAAAATTAGAGTACAATTGTGTTTGAGTCATATCCAAAAAATATTTAGGATGTGGTTCACGGTTATGAGAACCAACTCTTCTTTTCAATACATCTATAATAGTAGGCAATACCCTTTTTTCATCTTCCCAAAATTCTACAATTAAATCTTTTAGGGCATTAGTTATAGTCTTGTCTTTCTAAAGGAGTCTACTAGAGAATGACCACAAGTAATTTTTACCATCAACATCAAGTCTTTTACCTCTCCCAATTGCTTTCCTTAGTGTTTTTCTATTCATGTTCAAATATTTACTTGTTTTTATAATAAGTCATTTATTATTTATTTCATCAATTACCAAAGAAGTTGTATTAACATGTTGGGTAACGTTGACATTTTTGGTGTGTTTATTCACACCTATTTAATGGTATAAATTATGAAAATTTTCAACAATTTCCTTGTTTACACCATAAATATTAGATGTTATTAGTCCTAGGGAGTTCATTGTAGGTCTCATCTTAAATAATTTCATCAATGTAACAAATAATTGGCATCTTTGAGTTTCATTTGAATCTTAAAAGTGTCAGTCCCAAATTCTTTAATATATTCTTCACATATGATGCTCAAACATTATTTTTAGCATTGGTTTCAAAATGGATTAATCAATTTCAATTAAATATATTGGTTTTTATAGATCCTAGGAGGTATTCTTAATGGTATATTTTATTTATTTGGTGTTTCTATATTATTTTCTTCATTACTAGGTTCTTCATTCAATGGTGTTTCCATATTTTTTTTTTCATTGTAACTTTTCCCAATAGGTGTTTCTATGTTATATTCATCATTAGTAGTTTATCCAATGCATGTTTCCATGAAATTCACATCATCATGCATACTATCATTATCATCAAAATTTAAGAAAAAATATGAATGTGGACTTACATTATAATTGGGTATAATATTAGAATTAATGATTGGACTTTCACAATTTGGTATAGTATCATTATTACTTTCATAATTTTTTGTGATAATCAATTCATTAGGTATAGTAGACTTACCTGCATAAAGTTTTTTTGTTTGATTCCTTTATTTTTCTCTCACCACTTCTAATTTTTTTGGCATTTTATTCTTTAATTTATTCTTCCCATTACTATGAAATCCATCACCCATGATTGTATAGATTTTTCAACTTTTGAGGGTGGGGACAACAATACAATTATTCCAAAATAGACCTACTTGATGTGAAGTACCAATGAGGACAACAATCCAATTATTAAAAATTAATTAATAATAATCCTATTTAATATTTAATCAACAATGTGAGTAGATAATTATTTATGCTTTTGAGGCTGTGGACATCATTCTAATCATTTGCAACTAGACCTATAGCATGCATAATGTAACAGGGAATGGGATAGTACTCTCGAAGGGAAAAAAATGAATCTTAGTATTTTTTATTACTAACGAAATAACCATGTATTAATTAATACCACATACATCTTAATACCATGTATGTGGTAATATCACTCACAAATAAATAATACACATGTCATATTTAGTGTACGTAAAATATACATTAAATACTAAAAAATATACCCTAAGCTCTAAGCCATATAACCTAAACCCTAAACCCTATACTCTATACCCTAAACCCTATGCCCTATAACCTAAACCTTAAACGCTAATCCCTAATCCATAAATCCTAAGCCCTAAAAATGCTAATTTCCATTAATAATAAGCTCTTAAAAACCTAAACCAATCATTTGAGCAGGATAATTAATATCATTTAGACTTATAATTATAAGACCTAAACCTAAAACCATACTCTTCAAACCATAAACTTTAAATCTTATACCCTAAATTATAGACATTAAGCCTTCAACCCTATGCCATAAACCCTAAACGTTATGCACCCTATACCATAAACCATATACCTTAAATTATAACCCTAAATCCTAATCCTTAAAGAGCCTAAGCCATAAATGGTAAACTCTTTAATATCTAAACAAATCATTTTAAGGCCTAATTAACATCATTTAGACTAAGAATTTGGTTCAAAGGGCTCAATCAGGCCTAAATCACACCATTAATTTCCCTAATAGACTAATTTACTCAATATGTGATGACATAGGGGATAATCAAACCCAAAAATGTATTGCATGTTCATAAATAGGTTCAAGTAACATAAAATCTCCTCAATTACCTTCACAATTAGACCCTATACCCTAAATTATAAATTGTAAACCCTAAACTCTAAACACTTTAAACCCTAAGCCCTGAAAACCCTAAACCATAAATTATAAACTCTTAAAACCTAAACCAAATGATTTATCCCCAATTAACATCCTTTATAGTGACAATTAGGTTCATAAGTCTCAATTTGGCCCAAATTGCATCACTCATTACCCCAATTAACTATTTAACTCAATTTGTGGTGACCTAGGGGAAAATTGAGCCCAAAATCATATTTTATAGTCACAAATAAGTTCAAGGAGGTCAAATTAGCCCCAATTGCCTTTGTGATTAAACCTTATGCACCCTAAAACATTTAAACCCTATGCTCAAAAACACATTATGATCACAAATACGTTCAATCAACTCAAATTATCCTCAATCACCTTCATGACTAGACTCTAAACCCTAAACCATATCTCTCATATACCTAAAACTCTAATCCTTAAACTCTAAATCCTAAATTAAATAAATTAACCATGAAATTAACATCCTTTATAATAATAATCAGGTTCAAGGGCTTAATTTGGCCCAAATCACATCACTCATTGCCCTAATTGACTTATTTACTTAATATATAGTGACCTGGGGGCCAATTAAGCCCAAAATCACATAATGTAGTGACAAATAGGTTCAATTAGCTTAAATTGACCCCATTTGACTTTGTGATTAGACCTTATTCACCCTAAAACATAAAACCTATGCCCATAAACACATTGTGGCCACAAATAAGTTCAATAAGCTCAATTTTACTCAATTGCCTTTGTGATTGGAGCATAAACCCTAAACCCTATGTCATATATACCTTAAAACATAATCCTTGAACCCTAAAACCTAAATTTTAAACCCTTAAAAAAAATTATTCAATCCCAATTAACATCCTTTAAAATAATAATTAGATTCACAAAGCTCAATTTGACCTAAATCACATCATTCATTATCCTAACTGACTAATTTACTCAATGTATGGTAAATTGGGGGTTAATTGAGCCAAAATCACATTTTTGAATAATAAATAGGCTTAAGGAGCTCAAAATGGCCCTAATTACCTTTATGATTAGACCTAATGCATCCTAAAACATACAACCTATGCCCAAAAACACATTTTGGTCATAAATATAGGTTCAATCAACTCAAATTGTCCTTAATTACCTTCATGATTAGAATCTAAACCCTAAACCCTATATTGTGTATACCTAAAATTATAATCCCTAAACCCTAAACCCTAAATTTTAAACCTCAACACAAATGATTTAACCATAATTAATATCCTTTATGATAATGTTAAATTAAGTTCACAAGGATCAATTTGGCCCAAATCCCATCACTCATTGCCCCAATTTACTAATTTTCTCAACCTACGGTGATATAAGGGTTATTTGAGCCAAAAATCACATTATGTAGTCACAAATATGTTTAAGGAGCTCAATTTGACCCAAATTTCCTTTTTGATTAGAGCTTATTCACCCTAAACATAAACCCTATTCCCAAATCCCTAAAATCTAAGCCCAAAACCCTTAAAAATAACTCATAAACACTTTAAAAATTAAAAAAAGTCATTTTATCCCTAATAAAACAACATTATTTGTATACCCTATTGTATTTGTGATTAAACCTTATACCCTAAATCCTATATACCCTAAGCCCTAAACCCTAAACCCTAGATTGTAAGAACTTGAAACCTTAAACCAATCGATTTAACCCCACTTAGCATAATTTATAGTAATAATTATACGCATAGGGCTAAATTTAGTGAAAATAACTTTACTTATTGGCCTAATTAATTGATTTACTCAACTCATGATGGCATTAGGGATAATTATGCCCAAAATCACATTTTGTAGTCACAAATATATTTAGCTAAGATAATAACATCAAGATTACAATATCAATTACTTGTTTGCATTTTAAGGACATACTATAATATAGTGAAATACATACATGGAATGTATGTATAATATTATGTGTATGTAAAAGTTTCATATATGCAGTAATTATGTATACATGATATTTTTGCATATATGATTATTCCACATAAGCAATTATTTATCTTGCCATTTAAAGCACATGCCTTAAGGCTTGAGAATGGATTGGATTCTCAAGACTCAAGCATGGACCTTCAACACACATAGTTGAATGAATGATTTTTACCAACTATAATAAAATACAACTTCACCCATGATAGACATTATCTATTTTATTTATTTTTTCTTAAAAATAGTACTACAACATCAACTAAGTCTCCTCTTCCTATATATATATGGTTTCTATATTTTTATTGCATTAAGGTTGTCATTTATATTTTTGGACTAAGTATGTATTTTGTATCACAATATGCCACAATTATTCATGTTCATATTTGTTTATGTGTCTTATTATGCATTGATCTAATCCAAAAAAAACATATTGTTTAAAACTAGACCTAATTATATACACATTAAAAAAAATCTAATTTTAAATATTTTTGAGGTAATTAGGGGGCACACAGTTGGATATACATATTTTTATCATATCTCAGGGTATAATAACATGTAAAATTAGTAAAAAATATTCATTAATTAATTTTAAAAAAATATAGGTTGCAAATTGTATGATCTTACCCAGCTTTATACTGAGGGATTTAAATAAAAAGTAAATAATGCTCAAAAAATGGTGGGGTGCACAAACAAATATCTAGTATGATTTTTACAAAAAATAATACCACCTCTTTGAATTTTTGATGTTTGGACTAATTATACTCAACCATTTCAAAAAAAATAGTAGTTTAGAACCTCGACTTGAAATGATACAATTCATATTCCTATGACATATTTAAATTATGAGTGTAGATATCTCAAATAATCAGTACAAGCCAAGGTTTCATGTTTTCTAGGAAAAACATGCCCACTTAAGACCCCCCTTTTCCCCCTAATTACCTACACTTACCCATCAATAAACATGGAGAAGGGAGAAGTCATCATAGACCCTATTATTGATGTATTATGTGGATGGATCCAAGGGTTTCCCATGGGTCATATGCACTATCCCCATGATGGCATCTAATACATAATACATCTTATATAAATTTCAATGAGATGGCATTTATTCCACCTTGATTATCTATTCCTTGATTTAGATAGTGATAACCTCTCCAAGTTCCACTATTTTGTCATAAGTTACAATGGTGTCCAATAATGGCTCACATTATTTGTGCACATAGGTGATACTAGCAAACCCATATAGATTGTTCAACAAGGCCATTTATATATTAATGCCTAGATGAAATTTGATTATGGGCACCAAAGAAATAACTCTTCAAATGTACAATTTCTTGATTGGTGTCAACCACTGCTTGAGCTTACCCTTTATTATATTATGGTCTAACCATCCCTTAGACATGACCTAGTTTTAAGTCATTTTAGGGACTGAGAGGCGTAGATAATTCTAAAAATAATTTCCAAAAATGTAAGTGACCACATTTATACAAATTTTTAAGTGTAAATGGTTTCTACAATAATACCATTAAGTAATAAATCACAAATCAAGTCAATGGATGACATTACCTCATAATTCATAGCCACATTATGTAGACCCATTATTTTAATTGGTATAAAATTATATATATATATATATATATATATATATATATATATATATATAAATGTATAAATGTATTCATCCATCTAGTCTTGGGATAAATAAGAGTGATGACTTTGATTTCATCTTAGAGAGTTGAGTAATGGGGAAATGGTAGTATCCCCATGTCAAAAATCATATTTAGATACTCAATTTCTCCTATAATAGAATATTAAGAATGAGGTTGGTTAGCTGCTCGAGATGAAGAATCCATTGTTATATTATAGAATTTCATTTAAACTTAGCTAGATGGATTTTCAAATTATTTTAGCATGAAAATTAGGGTTCTTAAAGGATTGATATCTCAAATTCATAGTTCATATCACTTTGATTAATGGCAATGTGATTTGATGTTCTTAGGATTTTGCATGTATTACTCAAATACTGAGACTTGAATGCCCAGTTCATGCAAAGTTAATAAAATAACAACTTTTGGACCTAATTCTTATTCTAATTTAAAAGTGATGACTCAACTTTAAAAAATTTCTTTTATGTCATGTGGTATATTTTTGTTACTTCTAAGTGTTTAGTCATCATCTTACAATAGGTGTAAATTTCCTATTTATTCATATTTTCAAGTACCTATCAACTCTCACATATGTATTGTAGGTATGCATCTCTGATATTATGACACTTGTCTCAATACCATTTACCTGGAGTCTTTAACTTTATAATTCTATTTTACATGCTCCATAAGCCATGACTAAATGAGATCTTACCACCTATCATGATATGAAGAACTCAATGGTCTTTAAAATTTAGATTGTGTATATTTTCTATAAGGCTCCACATGTATGAGATGGTGACATGTAGAGAAATCTTGGGATCCAAGGGGATATTACTATTTAACCTGTGTACCTCCTTATTGACAAGTTCAGGACTTTTGAGATGATGTCTCATGCATGAATCTAAGTAATATAGAGAAAAGAGGGTGTGGACATCATTATAATCATTTGCAACTAGACCTATAGCATGCATAATGTAACAGGGAAGGGGATAATACTCTTAAAGAAAAAAATGGCTATTTATTTGTATTGATTACTAATGAATTAACCATGTATGCATTAATACCACAAGCACGATAATATTGTGTACATGGTAATATCACTTACAAAAAATAATCCATATGTCATATTTAGTGTATGCAAAATACACCTTAAAAACTTAAAACTATACCCTAAGCTCTAAGCCCTATACCCTAAACCCTATACCCTATACTCTATACCCTAAATCTTAAGACCTAAACCCTATACCCAATATCTTATATCTTGTAACCTAAACCTTAAACCCTGATACCTAAATCATAATCCCTATAAATCCTAAGCTACATTAATAATAAGCTCTTAAAACCCTAAAACAATCATTTGAGCTAGCCAATTAACATCATTTAGACTCATAATTATAAACCCTAAACCTCAAACCCTAATCTATAAACCATAAACTTTAAACCTTATACCCTAAATTGTAGACCCTAAGCCCTAAACCCTATTCCATAAACCCTAAACCTTATAAACCCTATACCATAAACCATATACCTTAAATTATAACCCTAAATCCTAATCCTTAAAGACCCTAAACTGTAAATGGTAAACTCTTTAATCTCTAAATCAATCATTTGATGCCTAATTAAAATCATTTAGACTAAGAATTTGGTTTGAAGGCTCAATTTGGCCCAAATCACACCATTAATTTCCCTAATAGACTAATTTACTCAATATGTGATGACATAGGGGTTAATCAAACCCAAAAATTCATTCCATTCTCATAAATAGGTTCAAACAACATAAAATAGCCTCAATTACCTTCACAATTGGACACTATACCCTAAATTATAAACTGTAAACCCTAAACTCTAATCAATTTAAACCCTAAGCCCTAGAAACCCTAAACTCTAATCACTTTAAACCCTAAGCCCTAGAAACCATAAACCATAAATTATAAACTCTTAAAACATAAACCAAATGATCTTTCCCCAATTAACATCCTTTACAGTAACAATTAGGCTCATTAGTCTCAATTTGGCCTAAATTACATCACTCATTACTCCAATTAACTATTTGACTCAATATATGTTTACCTAGGGGTAAATTGAGTCCAAAATCATATTTTATAGTCACAAATAGGTTCAAGGAGGTCAAATTGGCCCCAATTACCTTTGTCATTAAACCTTATGCACCCTAAGACATTTAAGCCCTATGCTCAAAAACACATTATGATCATATATAGGTTTAATCAACTCGAATTCTCCTTAATTACCTTCATGATTAGACTCTAAACCCTAAACCCTATCTATTATCTACCTAAAACTCTAATCCTTAAGATCTAAACCATAAATTGGAAACCCTAAACTAAATTAATTAACCATGAAATTAAAAATCCTTTATAGTAACAATTAGGTTTATAGGGCTTAATTTGGCCCAATTCACATCACTTATTGCCCTAATTGACTTATTTACTAAATCTATGGTGACTTGGGGGCTGATTGAGCCCAAAATCACATAATGTAGTCACAAATAGGTTCAAGGAGCTTAAATGAGCCCCAATTACCTTTTTGATTAGACCTTATTCACCCTAAAACATAAAACTTATGCCCATAAACACATTATGGAAACAAATAGGTTCAATAAGCTCAATGTTTCCTCAATTTTCTTTGTGATTGGACCATAAACCATAAACCTTATGTCATATATACCTTAAAACATAATCCCTAAACCCTAAAACCTAAATTTTAAACCCTAAAAACCAAATTATTTAGTCCTAATTAATATCCTTTATAATAATAATTATGTTCATAGAGCTCAATTTAACCCAATCGCATCATTCATTATCCTAATTGACTAATTTACTCAATGTATGGTGACATGGGGGCTAATTGAGCCCAAAATCACATTTTTTAGTCCTAAATAGGTTCAAAGATATCAAATTGGCCCTAATTACCTTTGTGATTAGACCTAATATATCTTAAAACATACACCCTATGCCCAAAAACACATTGTGGTCACAAATATAGGTTCAATCAACTCAAATTGTACTTAATTGACTTCATAATTGGACTCTAAAACCTAAACCCTATATTTTATATACCTAAAATTCTAATTCCTAAACCCTAAACCCTAAATTTTAAACCCTAACACAAATGATTTAGCCATAATTAACATCCTTTATGATAATGTTCAATTAAGTTCATAGGGATCAATTTGGCCTAAATCCCATCACTCATTACCCCAATTGACTAATTCACTCAACCTACAGAGATATAAGGGTTATTTAAACCAAAAATCACTTTATGTAGTCACAAATAGGCTCAAAGAGCTCAATTTTGTCCTAATTTCCTTTGTGATTAGAGCTTCTGTACCCTAAAACATAAACCCTATTCCCTAATCCCTAAAATATAAGCCTAAAACCCTAAAAACTAACTCATAAACACTTTAAAACTTTAAACAAGTCATTTTATCCCCAATAAAACAACATTTATTTTATACCCTATTGTATTTTTTATTGGACCTTATACCCTAAAACCTAAACCCTATATACCCTAAGCCCTAAACCCTAAACACTAGATTTTAAGTTCTTGAAACCTTAAACCAATTGATTTAACCCCACTTAACATAATTTATAGTAATACTTATGTTCATAGGGATAAATTTAGTGAAAATCACTTTACTTAATGGTCCAATTGACTGATTTGCTCAACTCATGATGAAATTAGGGCTAATTATGCCCTAAATCACATTTTTTAGTCACTAATCTATTTAGCAAAGATAATAACATTAAGATTACAATGTGAATTACTTGTTTACATTTTAAGGCCATACCATAATTTAGTAAAATACATACATGGAATGTATGTACAATATTATGCATATGCAAAAGTTTCATATATACATTAATTATGTATATACAATAATTATGCATATGCGATAGTTTTACATATATGGTAATTCAACATACACAGTTATTTATCTTGACATTTAAAGCACATGCTTTAAGGCTTGATAATGGATTGTATTTTTGAGCCTCAAGCATGGACCTTCCACACATATAGTTGAATGCATGTTTTTTACCAACAATAAAAAATACAACTTCACCCATGCTAAACACTATCCATTTTATCTATTTTTCCTTAAAAATAGTACTACAACATCGACTAAGTCTCCTCTTCCTATAAATATGATTTTTCTATATTTTTTTTTCTTTAAGGTTATTTATATTTTTGGACTAAGTATGTATTTTGTATCACAATATGACATAATTATTCATGTTCATCTTTGTTTATGTATATTTTTATTCATTGATCCAATCCATAAAAAATATATGGTTGAAAACTAGACCTAATTATATACACATTAAAATTTAAAAAAATCTAATTTTAAATATTTTTGACGTAATTAGGGGGTGCATAATTGGATATACATTTTTATCATATCTTAGGTTATACTAACTTGTAAAATTATCAAAAAAAAATCATTAATTAATATTAAAAAAATATAGGTTATAAACTGTATGATCTTACCTAGATTTATACCAAGGCATTTAAATAAAAAGTAAACAATACTAAAAAAATAGTGGGGTGTACAAACAAATATCTAGTATGATTTTTATAAAAAATATTACCACCTCTTTGAATTTTTGATGTTTTAACTAATTTTACTTAACCATTTCAAAAAAAATAGTAGTTTAAAAACTAAACTCAAAATGATACAAT
>JARHVA010000069.1:1287500-1455000 GCA_037957365.1 Torreya grandis
CTCATATTGAACCACCTCTTAACAATGTCTTATTATTTACTAAAGTTATGTAATGTTTCATTTCATGCATCTTCCATCTAGACTATGTTGAATAGTCTATATTAGATTATTTCATTTTCTCCCATGTACTCTTATATAAATTTATATGTTAGTAACTTGAGATTGATATGGAAAACTCTAAATCCATCACTAGGATCATACTGTGGAGTTAAAATTACACTTAATTATAAGTTAACTAGTCATATGCAAAAGATTTAATTATACTTAATCATATAGGGTAATTAACCTTATGTGATAATTGATGTAGTTTTAACTACATTATATGATAATTAGTCCTCTATATGTGTTTATATGATTTAACACATGTGTATATGATTCTTTGACTTAAAATGTTAAGTTGTTCTTTGGTATATTCTATGACTCCATGGCCATGTTTGAATTGTTGTATGTTTTATTTTATATCACATAATTTATTAAAATATTATATGCACATTCTAAAAAATTTTAAGATATGATGTGTGTTTATACATTATGTGAAGGAAAAGGTGAAGACACAAAATAAATTTAAATAAAATTATAAAGTTCAAAATATTTGTAGATTACGAACAAACTAATTTCAAAATGTGGAGAGACTCCATGACCCACTACCATGAGACAATAAGAGACACATGCATGTATAATTTTGAGTGTACATTATAAAGGTAAGAGAGAGAAAATACTTAGAGATAGAAAAAGGTTACACTATGAAGGATTTAAACATGTACCCAAGATATGTGTAAGGATTAAAACATTTTCACTTGAGAAGATAGAAATGAAAATAAATATCACATTTATGAATTCATGGATGAATATGAACATCAAAATTAATGTTAAAACTTGTTGAAATTATTAATCCTAATAATACTTAATGGATACATGTGAGAAGTCATAAAATTTAGATGTGATAGATGATAGGGATTTATATGTATCTAAAACTACAATAATGGGAAATGAATAAGCATATATTAATTCACAACAACAAAATATTAAGGAAAGAAATAAATGTGACATATAGTGTATTTTTGAATTTTAATTAATATAAGAGTGATGATATGGTTATTACTATAAATAAAATTATAAGTGACCCCATTCTTAATAATTACTCATATTCATTTTTTTTATAAATGTACAACACTGATATTTTTATAAACATATAAGGTGAGAATTTTTAGTCATTGGTCACTAGAGTTTCATCAAGTTAAAAGATAATTTCCACATATAACTCATAATGTCTCAATTCATTTTACTATAAGGGAATGCATAATAAATAAGGGACATAATTTTATCTACCCAGATTGTTCGAGCAAAGAACTACAATGTGGTATTATACATAATTAACGAGGTTGACAAAAATTTTGACACTAAGGATACCATTAAGCATATGAGGGATAAAAATATTATTCAATTTTACTCAATAGAGTAGGTATCCATAAAAATACATCAAAAATAAAGGTGCTTACCTTCACAGATATTTTTTTTAATCTTTTATCTAATTATGTATTAAAGGATGGTGTCATATTCTTCCTGACTATGAAAATACACACTTTTTATCTAGGGTGAAATTTTATATATATTATAATTTCCAAATCTAAATTTCACATAAAACTAAGCCACTACCACTAAATGGATAAAGGAGAATGATTTAATGGATTCATCAAAATATTGGGCTATGGACATAGATAATTAGGTTGAAAAAGCAATGTAGAAGGCTATAATATTAAGTTTTTTACGTATGTGGTTATATTATTAATTTTATTGATAAATATATTATGTAGATCTTAACATATTGAATAAACTATGGGTACCCCTACTCAGTATGATTATCAATGAACTTAATAAGCTTGACCTTGGAGAAATTATTGCATCTAGTCTCCAATAAAAAATTCATGGTGTGAGATAAGGTTGTAGCTTATATATGATTTCTTATTTGGTGGGTATCTATTGTTCCAATTTAATTTTACAACATGTTTATTTACCCAGGTGGCATAATCCTTCTATTTCACCTATTTATGTGTAATATTGAAAATTATGTCTATATATATATGCGCACGCATGCACGCACACACACACACACACACACACACACACACACACACACACACACACACACACACACACACACACACACACACACACACACACACACACACACACACACACACACACACACACACACACACACACACACACACACACACACATATCAAGAGTATATGCAAAGAGGGAGTCAATTCATAATTTTTAAACCTATTGGCATGATGAAACATATACTATATTTACAATTAAAAGTCTTATAATTCCATTATATAAATTTCCCTCTCATGTCCTTGATAAAGTCATTGGCCATGAATTGGTTTACCAATTTCTTTATGTAGTAGGAGGATTTTATAATAAATATGATTCAAATATAATGGCCATATACACCCCTAAAACTTAGAAATTAACTATACATGATGTGTCCTATATACAACATCTTGAGTTTCATTGACATGCATTCAATAAAATTGAGAGAGATATACGAATAAATTTTACCATCACCAGAGAATGGTCAGACACTTGGATTTTTTGTAGGGAAATATTATTTTATACCATCCACATCAAGGTCACCTATAGATGACTTATATCATCTAAATCTACACATTAATATGAAGGTGATAAATAAGCTTCAATAAATAATATTATATAGGTCATCACCATAAGTGCATAAATAAAAGAATGTTCCTGGTGATCCATTGATTAAGGATAGAGAGGATCCATGGGGGACTAACCTAATTATAATTAATATGTTTCTACATGGATTTCCCACACTTATATGAAATTATCCAAGTAAAAATATCTTTCTCTACCCTTAATAGTATGGTACTTGTTGGTACTTCATTTCTGACCGATGTTACTATTAGATTTAGTGAAGTTATGCCTCTTGTTTCTTATAATGTACCACCAAGTGTTACACATGTGCCTAATTATACCACAAAAATCCCTTAAGAAATTTATCTATCTCAATATGATAATAATATTTATGGTGTTGAATTTGTTTCAAGATAAGTGTTGGAACTCTCTAAGGTTACCAATATGCATGACCTCACTGAGCATCAAAAATGAGTGAGTCGTGTATGACCCATTGTTATTCCATCATCTTAATTTCTAAAAAAAATGTTTTAATTTATGGTTTGATAGTGACCACTCTATTTTAAAGATCTAATATTCTACACTCCACCTTTTAAAGCTAAAATTAATACCATTAGATATATTTAACAAACATCATTTTATTTCCAATTCCTATTATGGTCAAAATTATAGTAGAAACTATTCCCACAAGGCCCTTTTTTGCCATTTCATGTTTGTTGGATTCTATAGTGGTAGTTCTAAAACATATTCCTACTTCCATTTCCACCACCATTAAATCCAATCAAATATATATTTTCCTTATTTATATCATTGTCACCCAATTCCATTAAAAACATAAAGAACATATTCACCCATCTAGCCTTCAAACAATCTTAGTGTGATATAATTATACTTAGTTATGGAAAGTATTAAAGGGTTGCCTTATAGCCATTCAAACACTAAATTTTTAGGATAAATTCATCTAATAAAACATCTAAACAAAATTTACATTATTAGAGCTACCCATTTGGCCAAATATATTATTTATGAAGACTCCTAAAGATATTGATCTCATAAATATGTCAAGTTTGCTTTAAGACAATCCCAATTAGGTCTCTTAATGGCTTCCAAACTAAGCTATTTCATGAATGATAATTACACACATGTGAATATATTTATGAACCCTAAAATATTTTTCAAAATGTTATAAACATTATAAATATCCAATTTGAGTGATACCCATGTGTTAAAACTTCCTAAAATCCAAAATCTCACTTAAAACCTAAGTAGGGTTCTGTCACTAACATCAAGTGAAAATTCATAAATTAAGTTGTATGGCTCTTAAAAATCCAATTATTTTTCCTAAAAGTATTTTTTTACCTCTTATTCACTTCTTCAATTGACAATAACTTCACAAAATGCATGGATCTCAAGGAAATAATAATTTACCAATCTGTTATTTATGAGAAACACATGCTTGAGTTTATGAACATATCTTGAGCAATTTTTATCTTCAAGGTCTAAAATTAGATATTATATCTCTATATGGATGTTAGAAACTCATAATTGACATATCTCTATAGATTTTATTTCCAATTAGATTATTTATATACATAATTTACCAACATATTACTATTTAGTTAATATAGTTTTTAAGTACAAAGATTAACTAAAGTTCAAAGATTATAAAGAGAGTTTTTATTTTCCTTTCTAGTCATCCTTAGAAAATCTAATTACCTTTCGATGTAACACTTGGGTATACAATAAATAATCTAGTATATAAATAAATTAATTAATCTTAGTAATTTTATCACATAATTTGGTAATTAACCTTAATTATACTTAATCATATAGGGTGAATAAGATGCATTGTTATTTTATATATTACTCGAATCATGCAAAAGTAGATTTCATTTAGTGTACTTATATTGTTAAATTTGAATAAAGAGGTATCAAAAGTGGTTGAGAAGTTAGGATCACATTGGAATAAAGAAATACCAACAAGAGGTTCTCTTGGCATTATAGTGTTAGTTTAATTTTGAGAATTAGGAGAAAATAGAGAGGAAAGAGAAGAAGATGCATCTAATCTATCCTCATCAACACTTTCATTATCATGCTCATAGTAATAAATCATATCCATAATTACAAAAATAATAATCATCATCATTATAAATTAAATCATCATCAAGTGTTAATTTTCAATCTTGAAAATTTGTCCATTCATTCTTATAATTATGAGAAAAGGTTAGAAATTCATCAACTCAGTGAAGGGAAAGAGGCTTCTTGGATGTCATTTTAAACTTTCCAAAAAGAGAATGTAAAAAGTGAAAATAAATCACATAATAGGTAAAATGTAATCTAACATAGGTATATTTAAAAATATGATAAATATTCAACCCAATGTATGGAAAAATAATAATTTTATTTGAAACCCTATGGGATAATATGTGGATGTATAGGGACCTAGTATGTGGATCTAGGATTTTTAAGGGTTTTGTAAATAAATTTTAAGTTATATTAAATTAATGAAACCCTATTATAGGAATGATTTGGATCAGTTGTGTTGTGAAAAAATCAAGAAAAAAATTAAATTTTTTAAAACCCTAATTTATTCCACAAAAATGGAGAAGGTAAACCCTAAGATGGAAATAGGGTTTTAAGTATTATTCAAAGTAAGTCTGGTTCATGAAATATTAAAAAATTTTAGGATGTAGACATGTAAATCCTAGGTTTTTAAAAGGGATGGGTATAGAGGGTAAATTCAAACAAATATTTCAAATAGATATATCGAACTAATTTTCCTAAGATGTATGCATAATGAGAAAATTAACTAATCTAGAGTGAAATAGGCATTGTCAAATGTCAAGAAAGCTAGAACAGGCTTGGAAATTAATTAGGATTCCTTCCTTATAAAAATGGGGTTGAAATCTACCTTTAGAAAATAGCATGATTAGGAGGATAATAGTACACTATGCTAGTGTCCATGGTATCAGCTAGTGTCCTATGGAAAAATTACTTAAGACTTCCAAGGATGTTGTGCTAGGATTTTAGAGACCTATAGGTGAATTTTGAGCTTTTGATAATTTTTATATGTCACTATTTTGTTGAATATTTTCCAAAACCTAATGAACACCTGTACACATGATACAACAACAAGATTAAAATGTAAAAGGAAGAGAAAACCTAAGTTATGGGATGTTATAATCACATGATATATAACCCCTACTATATTGACCACTACCTACATTAACCCTAATGATATGGGTCTTAGATCGCATGTAGTTATCCCTTAGGGAACATGTATAATCAACACACATGTTATGATAGAATGACTTTTGCTTAGACCATTATTTGATAAAGCATGCAAATCTATGTGGGTTGTTGGGTAATATGCAATGTGTTGAGCTATATTATTGATTGATTTTATGTTATAATGTACCAAAATAGTAAGTGCTAGATGTAAAATGCCTTGTGAGGATCTTTATATAGAGTAAATTTTGATTTGAATGTAATACCCTTGTTCATTGATTGGCAATATGCAAAATAAATTTAAAATCATAAGGGAAGGTGCAAGGAAGGGTTAGGACCCAAAACATGCTAAAAAAGTGACCATTGGACAATAGTACTAAACTAGACACTAATGCATTCTGCTAGTATCTAGGACCACACTAGCATCTTGGGAACACAAAATTGGGTGAGGATTATGAAAAATAGGCTAGGTGGCCCCTATGACTGGGATGGGATGACATCAGACCACTGAGGGTACAAAAAACATGGAAAACAAGTCATAATAAATATCAAAATATCCAAAATGACAATGTGAATAAGACTCACATTCATCACTAAGAACTTCCCATGAAAAAGCAATAAAATGCGTAGTACTTGTGGTTGTTTGACCAAATTAGGGTGTGTAAAAAAGGGTTCATTTTAATCTATATTCACAAAAAATTCATCTATTTTTCATTCAAATATTAATCTAAGAGGCCACACATGTTATTTCAATTTAAAATATAGTTGTTTTTTCTATTATTATCATACGTAGTGTAAGTTTCTTGTAGTAAAAAAATATTCTTTGGTTATGGGTCATGTATTCATAGTTTTCAGCCATACATTCTTTTGCAGTCAAATATGTGGTTCTTGAGTTTAACCATGCATGTTTATATTTTACTATTATCATCCACATTTTGTTGAAGTGGTTTATCATATCTTGATAGTGAATGGCATTTTTAGTCTTGTTGGTCACAATATTGTCAATAATATATTTATTTATGTAACTATGAGATTATTACAATAAAATATTATATATGTTGGTTTGCACACTATTATTTTTGACAATGTTATTTGATTGGATGTGTATATTAATTATGGTGTATAAATATTTTTAGGTTTGAAAGTTTTCAAATCTTCCTTATCTTAAGTTAGTATTCTACATAGCTCGAGTTTTGGTATTTTTTAATGTTGAGGTTCATGGTAGTAGTTACAGTTGGTATTGTTTATATGCATGCAATAATGGAAAATAGATTCTTTTACAACATTTTATTTGAATTATTTCAGATAATGTATGCTGGATGAAATATATTTATTTGTGTGAGATTTATTAGACTTAAAAGTGTTCATTATGTTGAAAACATAAAATAAGTTTGGTGAGACTCAGGTTTGTTACATTTTTAGGCAAATAATTGCATACATAAACTTGAATTTTGTATCAAATTTACCTACATTATTTTAGAAATGGAAAAGTTATGATAAATGCATTAATTTTCATATATTGATGAAAATACAAAAAATGACCTATAAAGTATGCATGTTGGAAAAGTTTTGTAAGCTTCAATTATTCTTGTAATATTGTTTAAAGTTTATTTTAAAATGGTATTTTGTATGTTGAAAAGGTGAAATGGTACTCTATTAAAATCTTTGCATAAAATGATGTATATCTCATTTTTTGGAAGTTGTATACATTTTTCATTATCCTTAAAGTATGTTCCCATGAAATCAAATCTTAATTTCAGTTTTGAATGAATATGTGTATAATGATGAATATTTGTTATCTTGGATATCTTTGTAGTATAATTCTACATGAAAAAAGTTCTTACTTATGTTCTTCTAAATTTTAGAGCCATGTCATGATGGACCTCTGATTATTAGGATTCTGACAAGAATGTACAGGGAAGAAACAATGCACAAAAAAATGGTAATACTACATCACAAGATAGTCATCATGAAAGGCCTTTTCATGGTCCTAAAACTGCCAATACCTTTTCTATGTCATTTCACTGAGGAACATGTGTATCCATTCACTTTGACATAAATTATCCTAACTTCTAGAACTTGTTATAAAATGTACCATATTCCTATTATGTGAGGTAACATTATTCATAAAGGTTTGAGATGAGCCACTTAGAGATCTCATCCTTTTGGATGAGGTATACTAAGTGATCTTCTCAACATATGCACACAACTCTAGATGCATTAAGTAATAATAACCTTGTATTTAACCATGTTGAATTGTCTCAAGAGATTAAATGTGGTATTTTTCATCCAAATATTACTCTTTTTATTGTGTCTATACCTCCTTCACATATTCTTGAGAAGCTTGCATCTTCAAGTAGAACCCTGACTGGAAGTTTTATGATCTAGCCTATAGTGACAAGAGTGATAAAATAGATCAAGCTAGATATTGATGATAAATGTGGTGGTACAAACCTTGTTGAGCTACCTATTACACCATTATAATATACAATGTATCAAATTGATAAAGGAGGTCCTTTGATAGACTTGATTTCAGATGGTGATTCAGATTGATAGTAGTTTAGCTTATGTTTTGACTTATAAATAATTTTTTAATAAGATGTGTGTTATGGAATTATTTTTTAATGAATATTTCATAGTTAATTTTAGTATTTTGAGATAACTTGAGTTATAAATAATTTTTTATTTTTGATAGCACAGTAGGTGCCTTTATCTATTAGTTTAACATTTTGATGATTTCTTTTGACAGTGCTATTTAGTTGTTCATGTAATAACATTTGTCTATATTTTTTTTTTGAATTTTGATCATGTTATATCTAATTAATAACTAATATACTTATTGATTAAAATGTTATTTTTTAAAAATATTAATTAGTGTAAAAATCTAGTGTTCACTTTGATTACATACATGTAATAAATTTTTAAGTGCATATTTGACAAGTCAAGGGCCCCCACCTATTATATATTGTTAAGTTCATCTCTTTACTCAAATTAATCTCATGAACATTATTTTAATGTAAAAAAAATGAATTTTAAGTATAAATTTTATAAATTATAAATCAAACTAATTCTAAAGTAATTAACTTTTAAAACTTTAATCAAATTTATAACTATAACTAACTAAAGTTGGTTGTAACTTCAAATCCTAACTATCTCAATGAAGATTTCTTTGTAAGGAGATTTAAGACACAAAACAAAAGGACAAAAACATGTATTAAGAGATCTTCAGTTTTCAAAGTTTTTCATCTCTCACTTTTTGGTGCAAGCATATCCGATATTGAACAATCATTTATAGATAGACCAAATAATGCTTTCTTTGACATTGAAGTAATTTTCTTGAATAGCATGTGTATTTCTAGGTTTATTGATTTATTCATAACTAAATATCTAAATATTAATTTAACTAAATAATGATGAAAACATTACATTTTGAGATAGATTGTTAATCTATCAATTTTATTATGCTTTACATTTGATGGTTATAATTGTATTTAGACTTATTTCTTGGTTTCTAAATAAATTCAATCATTTCATATCCATAAGATGATTCTTCTTTAAATTCTTGCGCTTATTTTATCTTTTATTTTATTTTACAATTCTTTCTATTCTTAATTATATTTGTTTTCTATTCTTAATTATATTTTAGTTTAATTGTTTTTAGTTAGATTTACTTATTTTTTAGTTATTTTTCTAAATTAATCATTATTTTTTAATATTGCTTCAGTCTCCTTTCAAAATCTGTTGGATTTAACTATTATTTATTTAAATTTGTTTTTATTTTCTATAAGTTATTAATTTTAGTTGATTTGATTAGCTGTTAGTTATTTCCTTTAAGTATTGTCTCTTGTGCTTTCTTATTTTTTTTCTTAGTCTTAGTTCTATATTAATCCTATATTTTTCTTAAATGTTAATTAGTTCAGTTTTGCTTTAATTCTATATTGTTTAACTTATTGATTTTTCTTTAATTAATTGTTGTTTAGTTATTGATTTTGTTTTGATACTTACTTTCATATTCATTCTTGTTTAGTACGTAGCCATGTTAGATGAATCTCAGTTCCTAGTTTCTTAATTTTTTATCATGTTGGTATTTATTTGTATCTATTTATTTGGTTTTTTATTCTATTCTTTTATTTATCTTTTGGTTTTTTGTGTTTTTATATTTAAATGTGTTTTAGTTTTTTATGGCATTAAACCTGATAGAAAATGCCTATTATTAATATAAATGAATCATAGATATATCCTTCAAGAGACTACCTCTCTTAGGGTTTACTCTATTAGATAGGTTATATTATATCTATTAAATATGATTCTGATTTTACATTGAAAGAATTATTTTATTTATGAAATATAATAATGCTTAATTCATTTTGTATTTTGGTGACTTATTACCATAACTATTAAAAACATCCTCTACACATCTTAAGATCAAAATTTTCTCCATATATCCCATAAGATTAAACTGGTTTGATTCCATCTTGACCTTCATGATATGTTAAAGGTTTGTTTCATTTACATGACATTTTTCACCATCAATAAGATTCTTGATGTAATACCAAAGAAACCCTTTATATCGAGATTGATTTTTTTTCTTTTTTTTAAGCATGAATCTTTTATGAACTTAGTGTGCCTCTATGTTTGTATTTATACTTGATAACAATATTTATGTATATAAAAAACTATTTTTATAAAAAAAATGATAAAATATTGTAGTTCATTGCATATCTATAACAATAGTATCCTACTTCTAAGTGATCTTCTAATACTTCATCATGGAATATTATGATTCTATGTTACATATAAAGGGATGTATGATGTGGATTGGAGATAATATTTTTTTTCTTTAAGGATAATCTCTATTGTATATTCAATAAGATTAATGTATATCTTTAGTGAGCTTCAAAGGCATTGCATTATACAAATAGCTCCATTTGGTTTGAGTAACATTCAACATGAAAAACCAAGTTAGGAAGACCTAATTGATCAACTATGTCAATTAGTTCAACATGTTTTTTACAATATGATTTGGATTTATGAAAAATGGAAGAAAATGCATCAAGTTTTCAACAAGGACCTATCATCAATAATTGTATGCATTTTTAATTGAAAATACACAATAATAGTTGAAAAATTATCTTTGATTTTTTTAGTAAAAACTACTATTGTTTCCATAGGTATGATGATGCATAATCATATTAATTATAAAATACCTAAACATTGGATGGCTATTGATGTACCCAATACACCCCATTTTCAAAATTCAAATAGGGACACTTTATTATTAGAAATCTTCATTCATTGTTTATATCAACCTTAGGAATTATAATACTGATCTAATATACATAAGCCTAAGGTTATTTTCAAGGTCTAATTTACATTTCAAAGTTATAGAAGAAATAAAATCAAAGATTGGATGCCAGTCATCATTTGTTTACCACTATTGATCCTTTCTTCTATTATAAATGTTTATTCAAATTTGGGTTTTGATTTAATGGACTAACACAATTAACCAAAAAAATTAGTATATTTAAGCTTTGATGCACTGCATCTTATTCCCAAGATTAAAATTTTCATTGAGTTCCCTAGATCATGACACATATCGACTTTATGTTTACTCAAATTTAATACTAGTTGTATAACAAAAACAATCTAAGTCCCTTTAAGCATCTAGATTACTTATATCATTCCATGTGGAAGCACCTCATTCAATAGCAACTTTCAACTTTCAACACATTATAAAATTTTGGGTTAGCATGAGCCATCCACATGTCAAAATATTATTTAATTAGGACTCAATTGGTCTTCAAGAGAATTTTAAGTCTTCAAAATCCCAAAAACCCTAAGATCATGCCATTGGCATAATATCATCAACTCAATACCCTAGAATATCAAGGCAAGTTTAATACATTCAAATTTTTTGAGTATCCAAGTAGTTGAGATCATGGGAAGTGACATAATATCATTCATTCAAACCCTATTAGTTGAAATTACATTGCCAATGTTTTATTTAATTGAAATACTAAGGACCATCCATGTATCACCATATAAAGACCCTTGAGACTTGTCAAGGGGAAGGTACAAGAGTAAAATATCAAATTCTTTAGAGAGCTGAGAGCCATCCACATGCCATCTTATTAGAAACCTAGAGTTTATCATTTAAAAGGTGAAATTTTAGAGTTCTGTGAACCCTAAAGCTCTGAGACTTATCTATGTGGCACCATATTATACACATGATGCTCTATAGTAAAAGTACACAACTTAAATTTTGAAGAGTCTCAGAGACCTGAGATTGTGTCAAATGGAAAAATATCATTAATTTCTATCCTATCAATTATACAAAGTAAAATTGTACAAAAATAAATGCCCCTAGAGAAGAGATATTTAAGTAAGTGTCATAATATCAAATATTCTTAAATGGAACATAAATGAAAAATATGACAACCAAGAAAAATAAGAATACATAGGAAATGGACACTTGGCTATAAACGATGACTAAGCATTCATGATGAATGGAAATTTTCCACATGGTAAAATACACATGATAAAGATGACTTAATTATAAATTTCAAATAAACATATAAAATAAACTTTAAAGTCATTATTACATTAACTTTGCATGAACTCAGCATTAAATCTCAAGCTTTAAGCAATATAGGCAAAATATTGAGAACATAAATTTATTTTGTCATTAATCAATGAGGTTAAAAATATGAATTTGAGACACTAAGTTATAAAAATCCCCAATCTTCTTGCTAGTGTGTTTGAGAATCAACTCAATTAACTTACTAGGAATTTTACGGTGTAAGAATGGCTTCCTCATCTTAAAAAGCTAACTAAACTCCCACTCAATATGATATTACAGGAAGAACTAAATTGTTAGAAATAATATTTGATTAATGGGTGTTGCCATTCCCTCATTAATCTTATCTTAGGAATGAGGTAGAAACTTGTAACCATATTCAGCCAAAGACTTGTTGGACAAGGATAATAGAATACACATAGATGATATATTACCATTCAAAACAATGGGGTTTCACAATGTGATGATGAAATCTAAGGTAATGTCATGTATAGATTTAATTTGATATTTATTTATTAATGGCACCATTACTCGATATTATTTTCACTTTAGGATTCATAAGAATGCAGTATCCTATATTTATAGGGAGGCTTTTAACAAATATTTATTCTTACCAGTACTCAAAATAACTTATAACTAGGTCACATTCAATTATTGGTTGGATCATAACTTACTTGAAGGTAAGATCAAGTAGTGGATGGAGAAAGTTTAAATAATGAATATTTGAGGATTTGTTTCCTTAATTCACTTAACCAGATTTAGGCCAAGTATTAGAATAGCCATGGCCTTGTTGAATAGTTTTTATGGATTTTGTTTATCATCGCTTATGTACACAAGGCATGGGTTCCCTTCATAGACATCATTATATATTATAATAAAATAATGGCACTTGGGAAGGATATCATTGTCTAGCTCAAGTCATAAATGTACAAATTTGATGAAAGGCTATCTAATGGAAATTTTTACATGATGTCTTATGTATTAGATGCAATCATGGGAATAGTGCACATAACCTATGGACAAACCTAGGAGCTATCTATATAATTTTTTAACAATAATATCTTTGATGAATTTTACCTACTCCATGTCTATAGGTTTAGAAGGTAAATAAATAATATTATAGAAGAGATATACCCACTAGTGTACAAGGCCATTTATCGACACTCCCTACCAAGGATTTCCAAAAACATAAAGAGAATCATTATAAAGATGGGAGAATATTGGTACTATCATGATGATATTTTAATTAATATAGAGGGAACTAGGGTCCTTCCTATAAATTTATCTCATTTTGTTCATAAACAATTAGAAGAGTAAGAGATTCAATACTCACTAAGGTAGTACCTCAATTTATTTGGTAAAATCAAAACTCCCCATGGTTTAAATCAAGCACAATATGACATTTGGGACACCAAAAGTAGAGTGAGATAATACCTTAATGACATTATAAACAAGGGATTACACATTCCATATGGTGATAAGATCTTGGAACAAGATCATTTTTTCCTCAATGTTACAGATGATTTAGAGGTCTAAATTTACATGAATCAACATAAAATGCCAATGGTAGTAGCACATGAAATTCAATATGAACCTTCAATCACTAGGGAATGGGAAAATAAAATTTTGGATGAGGTAGATAAAGTTTTAAGACATTAATTTCCCTATCTTTAATCTCAATCATCACTAGATCATGGTCATCTTTCCTCTCCACAATAAGCAAAAGATTGTCTATTAGAGGAAGGTGCCTCTCAAGGAGATATGGATCCCCATATTAGGAACAAAATTATTAATGTACTTAAAACCCATTAATAATTAGCTACAATGTATTACCCACATCAATTATATGGACTTCACCTCCTATATATTGACAAGAAACATTAATTTATCTAGCGCCCTGGCCTCCATTAACCACACTTCAACATGTAATTCTTCATGCATTCTTCTAGAGATATTTGATTACTCTTCCATATTTAGTTTAAATTCATCTACATATTAATTATTATTTAATTCCCACTTCACCTCCATAAACATAATCCCCTACATCTCCCATCACATTTATTTTAGGGTAGGCCCCTATTCCCACTCAGCCATTCATAGTGCTTATGAGAGAAAACCTAGGACTCCTCCTATATCTCCTCAAAATGTGCACTTGAAGAAATAACTATTAAAGGTACATTCACTAGATGAGTTCCTCTATATGATGAATCAAATGAGGAAAAATAATAACCAAAATAAAAATGAAAATAAATGGATCCTATCAAGTGTTTGATAGTGATGAAGGAGAGTGTCAAAATGAAGAAGAGTTGGTGTTTGGATAAGACAAAAAACGTAAAGAAGAAGATTTTTTTTTAAAAAAAATTAAACAAATGAATATTAAGTGGAAGAATCAAGTCCAAAGACATCAAAATATTAAGAGAAGGTGAAGATCAAAAATGAATTGAGATAATACATGCAGAAGTTGAGGGAGAAATGGAATAAGAAAATAATGATTCAACATCCATTGAATTAATAGAATAAGATAAGACATTGGAGTTAGACATTGAATATATATTTAAAGAAGATCCTAATCTAGGACTTAATCATGTACCCATAGTTCCAAGTTATATCCCTGAAGCTACTATTATAATAACATCCACTCTAACAAAGAGAGTAGTTGTTAAGCATAATAAATATATTCTTACTAATGGATAAAGAGAAAATTTGAATTAGGTAGTGTCTTCCCTCACTTATTCCATTACAATTATAGACATTAACATGGTTAATGTGTTATCCACTAGTTCATTTGTTGCATCCCTTTATCTATTTGAATGATCACATAAATATTATTTAAATACTAATTCATTATATGCCCATGCTCGTATTAAGAAAACTAGGCCACAAACCTCTAATTCTTTTGATTCTTTAATTCTTTTGACTACCACCCCAATAATAGTCAAAACCTAGAAATTTAAAAATAAGGTTCATTTTGAAGACATAGTATTTGCATCTACTTTTAGCTCCTGAACACCACTTATACCCTTTACTTAGATATAGCCATCCCTCAGTCTACCCAAATTGATTCATCCATAATGAAAATTTTAAATACTCTAAAACATACCATACAGGTGGTAGAGACCACACCTAGAGTGACATGTAAATATGGAGCAAGGTTATTCAACCACCTATTCAACTTAAAATTCAAATAAGTAATTTAATTCTTCCTATAGGATTGTTTACACCTACGACCTATACATAAAATAATTATCCTAAGGATAAAGGAGAGCTTAGTGTCCCTACTTGGGTCAAGGAATCTCAATAAAGGATGAAAGACAAGATGGGACTATTCCTTACTGAGTTACCAAAAATAAACACACATTTGGATAAGAAAAGTGGAATTATATAAAAGGTAAAGAATAGAAATGTAATAGATAGGAGAGTAGAATAAGTAATATTGGAGAAAAATTAGAATTTATTTCCTTTAGAAAATAACTAAAAGAAAGAACCCCAATAACCCTAATGGGTATGTAGAATACTTGTTATTTTTTGGATACAATAGGGGAGGTGATGAAAGAAATGTATATAAGCCAAGAGAAATACAACCAAAGGCTAGTGTAGATGCAAATCATTCAAGACCAAAAAGATAAAATAGATAATGTTCAGAGGACATACAAAAATTATATGACATTCTAAACGATATAATAACTTTTAGGGGTGAATCTCAAGGTCAATGGGGAAGGTCTTAAATTTTTTGAATCTGATAAATGAACTAGAAAAGAGTCTCAATTTCTTGGTATCCTATGATATAAATAGTTCCTACAATAACCTAAACCTCATTACTACCCAAGAGGTTATCTATTCTTTGAATTATGTCGTCCCTAAGAAAGACAATGTTGATAATTAGTGCCAACAAGTAAAAACCTTAGTAGAAAAACTTACAAATCAAAAAAGAGAGGCAATAAATATATTGAGATATATGGCAGTCACAAACATGATAACTCATATAGGGTATCTTGTGAACATGCCTAATTTTTAGGGATTACATAAGGTGGCTATAGAGAGATTCAAAGTTGAGTTTAAAGGAACTATATATCAAACTAGTGAAGAAATTATACAATTGATTAATTTAGATAAAGACAAATTGACCAAGGAAGATGCCCTTCAAGATAGATTTATAGACTCATAACTTGAGCATAGGATACTAATAATTGTGATTTAATGAATATTCAATCTATCCATGCTCAATTTTAGTATTATCAATATTGAATTTTACACCACATATGCCTTATATGAATAACTTAAGGATGCTAGACAAGTTTTTTCCACCACATATTTCATATATTTAGGCACTCAACCATAGGTGTTAGTTCATACAATATTAAATAATTCTATTAGACCCACTAGTGCTTCTCAAATAATAATTATTTCCACATATTGTTAGTTTCTAGTTTAGCTAGTTCTCCACATGCTAGGATTCAAACTACTTCTATTACTACAACAATCATGCATCCTCTTTCTTCCTTGAGTAGTGTCAAGATGGCACAATATCAAAATATAAATGTATATGTTTTCATGTACCCTATCATTATGGGGAATCAAATTTTCACTCTATTTTGAGCATATGTGTATTTATATTATATCTATGCAATTTTAGATAGCCATTTTATTTATAGCATGAACATGCATACTTTGATTGAATTATATAATTGAAAAATGTAAAATTATACATTTATTTAAGAATAAGATAACCCCTCCCCAGGATTTTACACACACACACACACACACACACACACACACACAATCTCTTGATTCTAAAAAAAGGATAATTTTTGGCTATCAAGATAAATAAGAAATTATATGGATTTTTCTACAAGTTTGTGTGGATGTGCAATATTATGTTCTTCTCCAAACCTTTGATTCATTGGAGAAGTTCCATTTTTTTGGTATTTCAGTATTTGGGTTGTGTATAATTTTTATTTTATGTAATTATTCATATTATGAATTACCTATTTGAATGATTTATGTTTCATAATCATAATCTCCCTTTGTAGATGCATAATTTGAATGATTTATAATTTATAATCATAATCGCCCTTTGTAGATGTGCTATTGTAGTCTTATGAATGGAATAACCTTTAGATATGAGTATTAAATTTTAATGTATATTTCCCTTGGACTCCTAAATATGTTTGTATATTTTGTGTACTTAATAGTAACATAAAACAAGCATTATCTCTCTAACTACTTGTTTAACATGTTGACTATATTTAACCCTAGGTCAAATTTGGTCAAACCACCTTGTATATTTAAACTTGTCATGAGGTATTCTATATTTTAACATGATCAACATGGTCATAAGAGAGTTATAGTCACATTTTTAAGGTCACATAACATGTTTTATCTATATAAATCTAATTCCTAACACCATTTGTGTTGAAATTATCAATCTTACTTGAAATTTAAGAAAATGCACAAATTAGGCCAAAATCACTTAAACACGCTAAATAGTTTTAGATTATCATATATAAGTGCCAATTTAGGATAATATATCCCTAAATGGGGAAATTAATTTAATGTGATTATTAACTTTTCTCAAATCATTTTGAGTCAAAATGATGAAAATGCATTTTGGTGCTCTAGATTGCTCTTTTCTCCAAATTTGGAAGCACATGACATATGCATTTGTTATTTTGTGTCGACAAGATCCTAAATGGGATATTGGTATATACACACACAAAATTTCAATCTAATTCATCTCTAGTAAAATTATGATCCAATAATATGACATTATGACCAGTTTGATTAATAGTGTGCAACCAATTTCTAAAGAATTGCATAAAAATTGATTAATCTCACTCAGGAAAATTAATCTAAATCAAGTGCTTAACTGGAAAATCTATGGAATTTATTGAATATATTTTGGTTGTAAATTGATTCTTAATATCTTCATCATCAAATGACATCATTTATGGGGTGGCATCCATAAGCCATAAATACAATAAATATTAGGTTTAAGGCCTCTCATGCTTCTTTAATTTCCCTTCCTTCCAAATAATTTGTATGGTTTTTATAGATTAGTTATACATAATTAGATTAATTCATGTATATGCATCTTGATGTCAAGATGGATGATCATGGTTGATCCTGATCAAATTTAAAAATCTATAAATAGGAAGGCCAAGACCACCATTTTTAAGCTTTACTTGTGTAAACTTATTATGTATAATTATCTCCACAAGTCATTTGTGTGTTGTTTATTATTCTTAATTTTTAATAGGATAGATTTATTTATATGTATACATTTTATTTCATAACATGATCATAGTTTCATTGGTGATCAAGAGATGATGGAAGACTTTTGCCTTGCATCATTGATGAAGACTTGAGGACCAAATCAAGGGGAAAATCATGCTTTGAGCCATATTTGGGTGATAGGATGATCTTTGGAAGGTATTGTGTATGATTTCTTTTATTATCTCTTAATTTTCATTTACCAATTCCAATCAAAGGAAAAGGCTTAGCTTGGTATGTTCTTAAGCATTTTTCTTGAGTTTTCATGACTAATGTTTGATTTAACCAACTTTATTATCCATCTCTACATATTGACATGTTTTGTGGGACCATGCATCTTGTTCAAGTAAGGGAACACTTTGACATTCTTATAAAATTTAAAAAGTGGTTAAAAATCCTCAAAAATCAATTTTTAGCATCATTTTTCCTATGTTTTTGACATTTTTTGTCGATACACAGGTCACATAGTGATCGATATTAGTTTTGTATAACCAAAATTAGTCTTGCCTAACCAAAATCAATTCTATTACAGGGAAAAACATAGATAAAAATTGTATTTTAGATATTTATTCAAAATTACAAGTCGTCATTTTGGATTTTTAAGTCTCTATTTGAACATTATTTGCATGATCTAGAGCTTTTTTGGATATTTTATTCTAACTTTGGCTAAAAATTATTTTTTATGAATTTTTTTTTTGCTTGAGAATTCACAAGTAAATAATATTGGTCTTTGTCAATTGACATTAGTTTGGTTATGACCGGCATCAGTCTTGCTACAACCAGTTTCAGTCACTATTGATCGACATCAGTCCCTCTATTTCAAAAATAGAGAACCTAAGAGTAAGTTTTCAAAACTTACTTGTTTCATTGGAAATTATGCTTCAAAGTAGGGTAAAATCTCTAACCTTTGTAGGACCCGCTTGGAAAACTAACAAATTTGAGCATAATTAAGTCTTGAACCTTTTCTTTGGTGTTTAAAAGGAACTTAGATGTTTTTTAAGTTAAGTTATTTTTTGAAGTTTTTCAAAGTTTGAAATTAAGGGAAAAGGGCGAAGAAATTCATCAAGCACTTCACTTTGGTGTTTAAAACTAACACTCACTTAAATTACTAAGTTTTCAAAAGTGTGTTGTTTTATGCAAAATCATCTAATACTTGTTTTTCTTATGCAAAATGAAAAGTACATGTATGCTCTCCTCCGTCCCCTTTAGCGAACTTGGGTGACCAAAATCACCTTTTCCATGAAATTGTGCCTTTGTCCAAGGCATGAAAAAATGTTTTCAAGGTTATACCCATAACTCATATGGTTTGGGTGATCTAAAATTAAACTCTAAATTCTTTTCAATTTGTTTTATTTTGTGCAACTTGGATTATGGAGGGGAGTTCATAACTTCTTCATGAGTTCTTTAGGGAATATTTGACCCAAGGTTTCATCTCCTAACATTATTTTAACCCCACTCAATGGAGGGGTATATAAATTAGGGTTCATATATTGCAAGAGCTATGGGTTGAGTGGCTAACCTCTCCTTTCATAATGAAAACCCAAGTTAGGTCTGGCTAACCAGGGGATTCTAATAAATAATACATGGATGGAATCATTATGCAAAGGAACATAACCTTGCATATTAATTTAATTGGTACGAACTCAATTGATGTGAGGCATATTTAGTGTTAATCACACTTGGGAACATCTAGATGGTCAAAAATTTAAGTTTTAGAACAACCCCACTTGCTGTAAACATATTGTTGATGCAAGATGAGTAGCTCGAAGGTCCATGTCACCATACAATCTCTAGAAAGGGGATGTAAAAACCCTACTACTTCATGCATTTTTATTTTTGTATTAACACTTAAAATCCTCCCAAAAACATGTATATAGATGGATTTTAGCAATACGAAGTAACCTTATCAGTTTAGGGCTTAGGATGATTTACTTAGTTGTATTTTTATCTTTTCCTTTACTTATTTGGTCTTGATTTGAGACTAAAACTTGTTTGTAAAAAATTCACATCAACCAAACACATTTTTCATCCATCATTTTATTTGAAAAAGGAGGCATTATGTTGGTCAAATATAAATAAATTTTTCCTTATTCAGATCCTCATTTGAAACATTGTGTTTGTATGTGTCTAAATAACATTGTTACACTACCCGTTTGAGTCTAAACCATTTTCCAAAAATATTTAATTCCTTCACTATTTAATTCAAATTTGGAATCTCACCTTTCTAAGTTTTAGGCTAGTGTGCTAATTGGTTTACCATTTGCACTTGGTTTGAGCTAACTTGGGTACAATTTCTCATTTGGATTGAATTTCATTTATAAACTCATCATCATTTGATCATTGTGAACTTAGGCTATCTAGCATGTCGATTATGCTCTAAGTTTTAGAGCACATGTTATTCTACCTCCTATTACCATGTGGTGGTGTTTTGCTGACCATTTGGTTCTATTTTTATACTTAGGAATTTTTGCATGTTTTCAATCTTGATTTTTTTAGTTTGCATTGTTACCTTCCTAATATTAATGAATTTCTCTAATTTTTTAGTAGAAACTCATTGAAGTTGAACTATCTTTTATGATATTGACATATCTCTCAACATATGTTTGGTGTACTATTTTACACTTAGGTATTTTAAATTTTTTTTATCATACCCTCTTCTAATTTATATGATTTCAACCCTACCAAAGGTTGAGTAATTTGGTGAACATTTACTATAATCATGTGGTACTACACCACCTCCTTTTTATGATAGTCTCTTTATTATCTTGTCATTTTTTTCGAGAAAAAAAACCTTATTAACATTTTTAAATATCCCAAATCGTAGAAAATGTAGAGAACAATATTTTAGACATGATGAAAAGGTACACTTGTAGTGGTGTCTCTTATAGACCTATCTATGAGGAGGATTAATTTTATGATGGATAAGATAAATTCATAGTCTTTGAGGACATTCCCATGACTATAAGATATAAGGAAGATTACTTTGAACATCAATCTATAGAGGACAAATATGAAACACTCCCAAGGTTGATTGAATCTAGCATAAGATTGCCGTCAGTATTTCCTATGGAATAATTACATACCTTAGTTAGGGTAGAAGAACAACATCATCCCTCAAAAATATTGAAAAAACAAATGTTCATTCATATAGCAAAAGAAAGTAAGTACTCATAGAGTCAACACATAATTATCATGATATTTTCACCAAGATCAAAAAGATAAGTCAATGATATGTAGACCAACTTATCATAGACATGACTGACTCTTTAGTTTCAACTTCAATACATAATGATGCTTCCAAGGAGCAAGGAAATGTGGTTTAACCATCGAAACAAATTTAGTTGAGAACACACCTACAATGGATCAATATGTCTCAATTGAACAACCTAAGTCCTAAGAGGTTCCATAACATACTTCACTAAACATGGGCCATATATTTTTCAATCATCAAGAAATTCTTAATTCTTTGCAAAACTAAGGACCAAAACATTTAGTACGTATTGAGGAAATTGCTTAAAATTATTTGGTGTTTTATTCTCAACCAATGCATACTTTGGTGAATATACCATCAAATCTCCAAAATCAACATAACATTTATAATTCAAGATGGCTAACTTCAGGCAATGTTAATCAACCCATAAATCAATGACTTACTTAATCAACTCAAGGAATGAACAAAACTAAAGTTGTGGATCATAGGCTGTATATCATTAATAAATCCATGAAATAAGGGCGCAAAACACACCAAATGAATTATATTCCACCCACCACTGCACTAAATATGAAAAAGTAGAATTTGATGAAATAAATTGTGTTGTGATTAGAGAAAAGAAATAGAATCAAGAAGTATAAATTTGATGAGATATGTCCATATTATTTTGACTTGAGTATTCTCCAATTACCCTTTATGCATCATTTTAAGGCATCCAAATTTTTAAAAATACAAAGGGAAGGGTGACCCTCATGAACACATTCAGACATTTTTTGTATTATCCCAAGAGGTAGTTTACAAAAGTATTTATTTACTTTGATTATTTTTGTGAAGTTTAGTGAGACAAGATTTAGATTAAATTATTAAGTTACCCAAGGGATCAGTCATAGATTGGAATGACCTATCTAAAAAATTTGTTAACCACTTATCGTACAACATTGAGCATGAATTGACCATTGTTGACTTATGTAAATCCAAATAATGTGATAGAGAAAGCTTCACAACATATCTATAGTGGTGGATATCATTAGCTAGACACTTTAAAAATAATTTTCCAAACAAGTAGTTGGTCGATATTTTTGCACATAATTTACACCCTTAGGTGGCACATAATCTATGACTTGATTGCAAAAACACATTTGAAGATATTATAGATAAGAGTTTACAGATCAATAAGGCACTTATCACCAAAGTCCTTATCAAGATTTATTTATAGGGTTAAATGTCAAATCAGACCCAATCTCCTAGTCAAACTATTGCAACAAATAAACCTAAGGGTTTCAAAAAGAACCAAAACATGGTTGGAAATGGTGTGACTTAATCAAGACACATATAAATTGTATAGATTCTGCCAGCTCTGAATTTGCAATTAGCTCCTCCTAATCCACCAAACACTTTAAAAAGAGTCCCTCTAAAAATGGTATTCCATAACAACTTTAGATTCTTCAAAAAACTAGGAGATCCTATTGAGGTAGTGTTTTAAAAGCTTAAAGTAGCTAATTTTATTGTATGGCCTATACCAAGGCCATTTCCTAAAGATCAACCTAAAGTAGATTGGTATTAGGTAAATGAATTTTTTAACTTCCATCATGTTGTTGGTCATGGTGCTTATCATTGCATCCAATTGTGACACCTTATTCAAAATTTGATCAAGAGTGGTAAATTTGAGATCAAACTTGCTCCACATGACATTAATTAGGATATGGGAATCTAGAAAGATCCATTTCCTTGACATAATCAACAACCACCAAGTAACAATCAAAACCAAAGATAGAATCAAAATCAAGGTCATAATCATAATCAAAATGATCATAATTAAGATCATAATACCCATGCTAACAACCTAGGTTACAAAAACATGCCTTATGACTATAATAGTGTCATGGGATGCATTTTTTCTAGCCACTTTGCTACTATCATTATTAAATCCCATGAATTGTCTCATACTCCTTGTAGTACTAGACCCATTGTTATAGAGACATCATCCTCTCCCTCAAGTAACACCATGTCAAGTTCACATAATTTTGGTATGCCTTCATTTTCATTGGTTACTATCTTTAGACCCCATCCTTCCTCTAATTATAATGTCTCCTCACCTATTCAAAATTTTGATAACACAACTATATCTCATGAGTCACCCTCCTTATAATGGTTCTTTGCCACCTCTAAATTGCATAATCATAACTATCTGCTCTCAGGTTACTATTTAGGGCCCTTTTCCCTCTTCTTCCACTGAATCAAATGTGAACATTAAGCCATTAGATCCAAAGGTGAACACTATGCTAGCCAAATCCAAGCCATCTCATCCTACTATTAAAAATACTTATAGTCTATCATAGCAACTGAATAAAACTCTTATGCAACTTTTTATTTTAGATATACTACATACATCTAAAGTTCATAGAACTATTTTGAATGATATTTTATAAAAATCCATTATTACTAATGATATTAATCCTAAATAGGTTCCAAACACTTGTTGGATATTTATCTTCATTTTAACATCTTAAATTTGATGAAAAAGATATGTCCACTCTAGGTTTGGGCCATGATAACCCCTTGTATATTGAGGTCATCATTGAAAACCATAAGATTAAGTGGGTTCTTATAGACAGTGTCTAGGGCTGAATATAGTTTCCCTCAAACTAGTACAGAGATTAGTTTGCTCTACAAAGGATATTTAGCTAGAAATGATCACCATAAAATCTTATGATAATGCTAAGAGGGAATTTTATGGTACTATTTATTTGTTGATCATTGTTGGTTATATTTCCCAATACGTTGTGACATATTATATATATTAAATTGCTTTATAACAGACTTCTTGCTCATGCTTGGATCCATGAAGTACAACCCACTCTATTTACTTTATATTAATGCCTTAAATTTCCCCACAATGGGACTGGGTTCACTATTCCTACCAATTTATAACCTTATCAGTATTACAAACACCTAGAGGCTAAGTTTCATAATTATAATTATTATCCTAGTTCTGAATTCATTGTAAATAAGAATAAGGATATAGTTTTGTATCCATCAAAATATAATTATATCAACCCTAGTGACCTTGCATACACTTCAACTGATCCATTTCCTACAAATCTTGTAAAATAGATTATTATTAAAGGTGTGGGAATTCCCACATACCATTTTAAGGATGCCTTCTATGTTGGTAAGTTGTTGAAGTCTCCCAAAAAATTTGGTAAACCCAAACCTTCCAAAATCCTTAATAGACCTAACTTGATTTGCTAATATAAGAAATAAACAAAGAAACCACCAATGGTATTTATACCTACTACTTTGCGAAAATAGGATTGAGAGGCTTTCACTAAAGTAGATTGGTTATATTCTAATGACATTAATGATTATTTTCAGAATCTAAAATATCTTATCCCTAATTGGATCATGGAAAATTTTGATTACACAAGAAAAGGCCTTAGTCTATGAGTGAAAGGAATCCTAGAAACTTTATCAGTAGGTATACCTAATTTGAATCATGGTCTCAAATTTATACTACCTTGGGATGAAATCATGACTTTTGATCATGATTATTTTGAATTGACTAGCGATGAGACTCCTAACAGTGACATAGCATCCCATTATAGCCTTTTTAATGAGCTTACTAACTTGGATTTATTTGATTATAATGCCATTTTAACCCTAACACCTCATTATTCCCTATGCCTTTACCATCCTAAACTCATTGACTAGGACCAACAAAATTTGGTCATATGCCTTGATAAATTCTAGAATGAAGAATCAATTGAAGAGTATATGGGCCTCATAGATGGATTTCCCATTGGCAATCATAAGAAAGGTTTTTATTTTTCATTAGACCCTTACTCCTACTTTGGAGAGCATGAAAACTTTCTTGGTCAAGAAAAAGATAAAACATTGATATCTTTGAGTGAAAACCTCTTCGAGGCAATCATTGGTCAAGGAGAAAATAAAGATAAAGACAAGCCCTTGAGTGAAAACATATTTTAGGTTCTCTTGGATGAGAAAGTTTTCTCATCCCCAAAGGACATACAAGGTCCATAAAGTCCTAGCTCCATATCTAGTACTAACATCATGTTAGAATAATAAGTTTTTGAGAATCTTGCTCTAGAATTTCCTAAGATTTTTGTTAGTTGACCATTACCTAATTTGGAGGATTCAGATTCATTGCATTATCCATAGAATTGGGAGGAATATCAAGAAACCATAGTAGAATAATATGATCATGATCACATATTGCCTACTATTCTTGAATATGGTTCTACACTCCTTATGGAAAATATTGTTGAAGTGAACTTGGGAACATATGATGGTCCAAAAATTATTTATCTTGAACATTCCCCTACTGCAATATAATGTGAACACATTATATCTCTTTTGAAGGATTTCATTGATATTTTTCATGGGAATATTCAGACATGTTAGGATTAGACCTTCACTTGGTTGTGCATCACCTTGTTGTTCATCCAAATGCCAAGCCAATCAAATAGAAATTGAGGAAGATGCATCCATGAATTGAGAGCAAGATTTATTAGATTGTTGGACTATTATAAATGGATATCAAACATAGTTCTAGTTAAAAAAAATACACAGGGTATACATATTTATATTGATTTTGGACATATAAATAAATCATTCCCTAAAGAATATTTTTATCTACCCAACATCAACATGATCATCAATTTTACTACTAGGTATAAGATGTTTTCCCTCATGGATGGATTTTTTGGATACAATTAGATCAAGATAGCCCAAGAAGATCAACATAATACTGCATTCACCACTCCATGGGGAACATTCTATTATCAAGTCATGTCATTTAGCTTGAATAATGTTGAACCCACTTATTAGCATTCCATGACATGATGTATGATATTATTGAGGACCATGTTTATGAAATCTTAGCTAAATCAAGAACACATGTTGGACATCCTAACACTCTATGGAAAATCTTTTAGAGACTTCATGAATATAAAGTCTACCTAAATCCTAAGAAGTGCACCTTTGGCATCACTTTAGGAAAACTATTAGGGTTTATTGTATTGTAAAGAGGGATCAAAGTTGATCATTATAAGGTCAAGGCCTTTGTTGAAATTCCTCCATATTTAAATCTCAAATAGATTTGAAGCCTGCAAGGAAAGATCCAATCTATTTGTTGGCTCATTTTTTAGGTGGCAGATAAATGCCACCCATTTACTCATCTCTTGAAGAAAGGGGCCATGTTTCAATGGGATAAACAATGTCAATTATCATTTGTAAATATCATTACATATTTGGCCAATCTACTAGTATTGATACTGCCAACACTTGGGAAACCACTGCTTTTTTAATTTCAATAATTGAGCATGCACTGGGGGCACTTTTGACCCAACATGATGATTAATGTACATAACATGATATTTATTATTTAAGACACATACTGATATCTTATGAACATAATTATATTCATATTGAGAAGGTGTGTTTAGTTATGGTATTCACTTCTTAAAGGCTATGACATTATATGCTAAAAAATAAAACCATTGGTATTATTAAGGTGGATCCTCTCAATTTTTTATTATCTAAGGCATCTCTAACAGAATGCATGGATAAATGGGTCATGATCTTAAGTGAGTTTTATGTTGAGTATCAAAATAAAAAAACTATCAAGGGGAAGATTATTAATCAACTTGTATATGCCCCTATTATAAACACTCACCCACTCAAATTCAATTTTCTAGATGATTCTATCATAGAAGTGGAAGAAGTATAACATGCACCTGAATAATGAAAACTATATTTTTATGGTTCCTTCATTTCTCATGGATCAAGATCCATTAGATTTTTTACTAGATCACAAGGTAATTTGATTCCCAAAGTGTTTTACATCAATTTTCATTTTACCAATAATATGTCCAATAATGAGGCACTTATCATAGGACTTAATCTTGACATATAGTAGGATATCCAACATTTAATGGTTTATGGTGATTCCCAATTGATTATCAATCAGAATACTAATCAATATCAAAATAAAGATGACAAGATTGTTTTGTACAAGCATATTATGGATAATCTCAAGCCTCATTTTAAATATCTATAGTTTAAACAAGTACCATGGGCCAACAGTAGATTTGTTGATGTAATGGCAATAATTGGGAGTGATAAAAAGTATTAGTTTCTTATTAAAAATATTCTATAGGCTACAAATGTCTTTCTAGATTAAAAAATGGTATACACCATTATTGGTCCTAATCCCCCACCTAAGTTTCCTTGGTTCGAAGATTTTTATAATTATTTTCATGATCATGTTTGCCCACCTAACCTTTCTAATAATTGTCTAAAAAATTTCCTTCATTTCATAGCTTGTTATAACCTCCTTGGAAACATGATTTATTGAAAAGGCTTTGATGGAATGCTACTTCATTGTTTATTTTCGAGAAAATCCAAGTTAGTGCTTAAGGAGGTTCATGAAGGAATGTGTGGATCCCACACCAATGGTGTAGTCTTAGATATAAATCTCCGTGCTTGAAATTATGTAAGGAGGTGTGTTCCTTATCAACAAAATGAAAATCTAATACACGCACCTTCCTTACCACTATAGCCATTCACTACACCATGGTAGTTTTATACTTGAGGCCTCAATATCATCGATAAAATAAACCCAACATCCTCAAATGGCCATAAACATATTTTAACTTATACTGAGTATTTTACTAAGTGGATTGAGGCCATTCCTCTCAATTATATAATTGGTAGGTAGATTGTCAAGTTTATACATTACCATATCATTTGTTGATGTGGCATCCCAGCTTGCATTATATCCAATAATGGCATATTAGTTGTAAATAGATAAATTAAAGATATTTTTGAAAAAATCAAAATTAAGCACAATAAATCCACACCATATAACTCGCAAGGAAATGGATAAGTTGAGGCATCAAATAAAACCATTGAGGTTATTTTAAAGAAGATTTTTAGTGATGTTAGCTATAATTGGCACTTGCAAATATTTTCTTCCCTTTGGGCTTATCAAACCAGTCATCAAACCTCCATAGGAGGTACTCCATACTCCCTTATTTATGGCACAAAATCTATTATCTTGATTGAGATCAAGATGCATTCATTATGATTTTCTTTGTAGAATATTGAAGATGGTGAGGATTATAGAGTCTCTAAGTTGTAAGAACTAGAACTTATTGATGGTAAGCATTTGGATGCCCTAAAAAACTTTCAAGCTTATTAGAATAGACAGTGAAGAAGATAAAACAAGTGCATTCTCTCCTAGAGTTTGAGATTGGTGATTTGGTCTTGAAAGAGAACTGAAAGAATATAAATGTTGAATGTAAGAAAAAGGGAAACTTCTAACCTACTTGGCTTGGACCTTATGTTATCAAAATGAATTATGGATCAAGGGTATATCGACTGACTACTCTAAATGGTGAAGAACTTATAGAGCCCATAAACATTATGCATCTCAAGTGGTTCTATGCTTGACAGCTTTCAAACCATTATCTACAAGACCCCTTACTTGGGGGCAACTTGTGTTGGAGTAATTTTATCCTACCATTATATCCTGGACTATCCTATGATGGACCATGCTCATTTTTTTTAACTAACCTAGACCATACTTTTGAGAACCATATTATTTTCATGACTCTAGATAGTGAAAGATTTAGACTATTGACACTTTGGACTCATTTTATCACACCCTAGACCATCCTCTTTTAGACCATATTCATTATTGAACCATTCTATTTAGAACCAAATTATTTTTTTACCTTGGGCTATTTAAAATAAACATGTTTTATCCCTTGACCAATTATGATCATGATTATGACCCATAGGCATTATGAACACATTCGATGCCAATTTTACAAAGCAGATCAACATGGATAGTATTTTGTAGCTTCTTCTATAAACAAGTGAACATGGATACATCTTTAGCTTAGGATATTTTCCTAATGGATGGTTATTCATATTTATCTCATGTTACATACTATTCTATTTTTTTTATGTTTGGTAGGCAGTATTACCTTAGCAGGATCACCTCGCTCTCACCAATTTACAAGCAAGTGTCATTGCAGCTAGATATAGATAATATTATAAATTATACTCTTAGATGTACCATCTCCTTGATTAGTTGGTTCCCTATTCCATTATTTATCTTTATGATGACCCTTACAACTAGTTTATTTATTATTTGAACTCTTACCTGTGGACGTGCATCACCTCAGCTAGGTAGTTCCCTGGACATTTTGTAAGTATTTTATTTTAGTTTTTTATCCCAAAAAACCCAAAAACATTAGAAAATGATTGATAAAAATTAAAAAAACATTATCCTACACTTTTCATCTATATCTCCCATGCTCTTGATCTTTTTCAATTAATTATCCCATGTTCTTGCCATTTTACAAGACCATTCCCATTTTCCTCTACAACATTAATTATGTTTTATGGTCATCAATTTTAGTCTATCTCATTTCCTAGGAGAATTAAATTTGGCTTGAAGTTCATGTTGGATCACACATCCATAGAACTATGTAGTAACTTTACACTTATCTTATACATCTGGAGTCAACTCAAACACCCCCCTTTCTTTTCTTTTTCCCTATTTTTCTCTTTTGCTTTGATTCCCTATCATTTGGGGACAACTTTGTGTCCTTGTTATCATTACACTATTATATAAAGTAACACCTCTATTACATATTCCTAAATAATTATTTTTAAACTACACTAACATTGTGACTAACTCTTATTCATGTGTGATTATTTATTTTTATTGGTGTTTTGTTGGACTTTCTTGTCTCTTTGTTTATTTCTTTCTATTCCTTTGTTGTTTCTTCTTGTCTCTTCTTAGTCTTTTATTTTTCTATTTTGTCTTCTTTCCTTTGTTTTGTTTTCCATGTAAATATTCATAGTGCACATGGAGCTTGATTATTCATATCTTCATTTCATGTTGTTTATTAAGTTGTTCTTACTTTGTTTTTGTACATTCTTGTTCCTACTTAAATCCTAATTGTTCATATTCTGATTTCATGTTAGGTTCATTTATGTTTTTATATTTATTTATTTTTGTTTAAATATAAATATTTGTAACTATTGTCTTCATAATTTCTTATCATTATCCTTAGTTATAAATATTCACATTTGAACCAACTCAGTGAAATTGGAATCAAATTTCATCATGCATTACTCATATTTATGATGTATAATTTCATTCTAATATAACAAGCACTATGTGCTTTGGATCCAAGTCTCAACATCAATGTAGCTCCGATGACCAGATCTCTCTTACACTAATTAAATAGGTACCAATGGCTTATATAGCACCCGACTCTATGTAAGATGTGCATCTCTTGACATACATTATGAGTCTAATTGAACAATAGTCCATTTTTTTTTAATTCTCCATTCCTCTTTCCATTTTTTCCCATTTTTTGGTGAACTACATTAGCTTAAGGTCTATCTAGACTATATAGATAGTGCTTGGATACATGACATATCAAGGATCAACTCAACCATCTTCATTATTCTATTTGTCTCTTTCATTATCTTGTGCATCCTCATATGCTTGGTTTCTCATGGCCTATATGCTCATTAGACCATCGCCTCTATGTTTTTACCCACTCATATTTAATCTATGAAATAGGTTATATCCTTGAGCTATGATTACCAATTTTACTTACAGAACCAACTATTAAATCAAATTAGCTCTACAGGGGCACAATTAATTGTCAATGATCAAAATTTGCCCTACTAGAGAAAAAATGTTTTATCAATCAATCAAATCTGCTCTACTAGAGCACATTATTATTTCATTTCTCTAGAGACACTATTATCCTTTTCTTATAATTCCAAGATCTGTGGATTTTTTCCCTCATTCTATCAATATTTTAGTCTGTAACTTATTTTAGGATTGATCAGTTCCTAAGCACACAGCTTGTACCCTAGTTTTGTGTGTGTTCAAAGTGTGCCACTTATGTTTTAAGATTATATACTTCCCCTTCCCCCATCTTTGGGTCCCATTATACTTTAATTATATTTTTATCATTGATGGAATCAATGTGTGTAAGAATTAACTCTTATGGATTTAATCTATACCATGGGTTAATATCACTTTCTCTCTCTTTTCTAGAGTCCATCCTTCTCTTTCATCTATGTGTGTCCTCTTGAGGGGGCATCATGGGTTATTTACTTCCAATTGCTTCTTGATAACTCTTTTCTTTGAAAAGGCATTGATTTGATTGAATGTCTCACTATGCCTTCTCAAATAAGGGCAAAATTTAGACATCCAATTCCTAACACCATTTGTGTTGCAATTGTTAATCTTACTAAAAAATTATGAAAATACACAAATTAAGCCAAAATCACTTAAATACACTAAATGGTTTGAGCTTATCATATATAAGTTATGATTCAGGCTAATATATCCCTAAATAGGGCAATGCATTTTATGTGATTATTAATTTTTCTCAAATTCTTTTGAGTTAAAATGATGAAAATGCATTTTGGTTCTCTAGATCACTCTTTTCTCCAAATATAGAGGCACATGACACATGCATGTGTTATTTTGTGTCGATAATGTCCTAAATGGGATATTGGTCCATAAACAACTAACATCATCTTCTAATTCATCTCTAGTCAAATTATGACCTAGTAATATGACATTCTAATAAGTTTGATTAATAGTGTGTAACCAATTTCCAAATAATTGCATAAAAATTGATTAATATCACTTAGGAAAATTAATCTAAATCAAGTGCTTAAGTGTAAAATCCATGGAAGTTATTGAATATATTTTAGTTGGAAATCGATTCTTAATATCTACATCATCAAATGATATCATTTGTAGGGTGGCATCCATAAGCCATAAATGCAACAAATATTAGGTTTAAGGCCTCCCATGCCTCTTTAATGCCCCTTCCAAATATTTATGAGGGTATTTACGGATTAATTATATAAAATTGTATTAATTCATGGCTACACATCTTGATCTCAAGATGGACAACCATGATTGATCCTTATCAAATTCAAAAAACTATAAATATGAGGGATAAGACCACCATTTTTAAGCTTCATTTGTGTAAACTTATTATGCATAATTCTCTCCACAAGCCATTTGTGTGTGGTATTTATTATGCTTAATTTTCAATAGGATAACTTCATTGATAGGCATACATTTAATTTCATATCATGAGCCTAGTTTCATTGGTGATTAAAAGATAATGGAGGAGCTTTGCCTTGCATCATTAAAAAATACTTGAGCACTAAATCAAGGGTAAAATCATGCTTTGATCTGCATTTGGGTGATGGGATGCTCTTGGGAAGTTATTATGTATGTTTTCTTTCATTAGCTCTTAATTGTCATTTTCCAAGCACTGTCAAAGGAGAAGGCTTAACTTGTTATGTTCTTATGAATTTTTCTTGAGTTTTCATGACTAATTATTGCTCCAACCATCTTTGTAATCCATCTCTACATTACCTTGGTCATATGTGCCATTTGTCTTAATGTCCTTTTTAGGCCACCTTTTGGGTCATTTATACGAAAGGTATAGTTTCTAACCAAAATACAAAGGATTCAAAAAGGAACCTAACATACAATATGCCATAAAATGTTAGGGAACTATTTAAAACTTAAAATGTGATAGGTTCAATGTACAAGCAAGGAGATCAACTACAAACAAGCTAGTTTCATATAGTTGTATAGATTAAATGACACATTTGGTACATGATAAGGCTTCAATAAGGTTTATTTAGATACCCACAAGTATTTTATAGGTTCATATGGATTTGATAGATCAAAAAATGGAAAAAACTAGTTCTTCTTTCCCATCACTCTTTTGGGTAGGTCAAAAAAGGTGAATGATTTTTAATTGGTACAAACAGGAGGAGAGGATTTGGATTGAATGTACTTGGTAGATGTTTATAGTCATTTTTAGCTTCCAATTCATGGTCATGGCTTTTGTATTGATGTTTTATGCTTCATAAACAATCAGTAATGTATTTAGCACCTTCAATCTACCTGCACATCTCCAACACCTCAATTTTATTGCCTATTTACATGGGTTTGATGCTTCCAAGTGATGGATGTGGTCTTATAGAGTATGGTCACTCATTTAATTTTTGCTTCAGTATGGTTGGAACATGTGAACATGGAGGCATAAGTAGAAACATTCCACTATGCTATAAATAAATATCAATGGTTTTTAGAATAGGGTTTCCATAGTTGTAGAGTTCATATCTCTATAAGTGGATAAGAGTCAAGGCTAATATGTTGTTTGCACCTCCCTTAGAGAATAGATTATCCTATTTCTAATTTTAGGACATGGAAATTAATTGAGGATTTCTAAAACACTAAGTGAATATTAATAAAATTTATAATATGTACAGTCACCTATAATCACTTATAGGTTTGTACTAACAATTGTAAGGATATTCAAAATCCAAGAAATAGGTTGTGTACAATTACAATACTTGAATGGAAGTTTTCAAGTCATTTAAGGCTTATAGTGTTGATCCTATAGTTAATTAAAAACCTAAAATCAACCAAAGTTTAATAGATTTGTAAGTGATAACACTTATCTTAATATCTATGAAAGAGGACTCTGCTCTACAAAATGTCATTTGTTGGTGAATGTATATGAGGTTTAGATAGGCCTAATGGTTTCATCCTTGCAGTCTAAGTCTAGAGGTAGTATATTGATCATAAGAGGAAGTTTATATTTTATGGAAGATAATGGTTGAGTGGTTTTCAACATAGAAAAATCTTGATTGAAAGTGCTCATAGAGCTATAACTCATTTAAGACTAAAATGAACCTATAGCTTATGAGCAAAACATAGAGTACATTGGTGATATAGAATGATAACATAGCCCTAAGGCAGGAGTTAGTTCAACCAGGTGTGGAATGGTCTTAGTGACCTCAAGATGAACTTAGGGAATGATTTACAATCTTCAAATATCTATCACCACCTATAGGAGTCCTTTGAATTCTTCCTAATTTCTGCCTACATGTGACATAGTCAACATATACTATAGACTACCCTAACCAAGGGAGATTGTAGGTTTAAAGGTTTGATAAAGGTGTGTGTGGATAAACACATTAAGTAAAATCTCATAATTAGGATACCAAACTTCATGTGATCTCAATAGTCAAAGGAGAAAGAGTAAAGATGAAGTAAACTGACTTCAATAGTCTACCAAAACTCTGTAGATAGTATATAGACCTATAAGCTAGTTTAATGAATATGAAGGACTGAAGATGATAAAAGCATAGTCAGGGCCTAAAAATTGGTATATAGTGTCATCATAACATAATAAATACCTAAATAATCTCATCTGATTTAAAACAATAAGGGAGATGCTCTATATTTTGTCTCAAACTAGAGGTACTCCATGAGTAATACAACCTATAGACACGGCACATTGAGAGTAAAAGGATGAAGAGAAGAGACAATAATGATCATGGAAAGATGTATAGGGTTTATTTGGATATGAATAAAGTATTAAGATGCCCTAAAGTCACTATAAACCTCCACAGGTGACCATATTCTCAATAACATAGTTTAGGCCTATTAGGCCTAAAATTGAACATGAATCTTACTAGTTTCTAACTTTACTCTTAGCATCATGTGACCTTTCCAAACAATATGAGAGCCTTTATGTGAGAGTTTAGAGTTCATAATAATCATTAGTTTAAATGTAACAACACAGGAGTGGTCATTTTGTCCTAATTCTCTCTCAGGCCTATCCAGAATGCAAAGTAGGAGCTCGAGAGCTAATTTCATTTGCTCATATATATACAGATGGTTTGCATGGTTCCTAAAGAAGTTAAAAATAGTTTATGGGGGTACGTAACTTGATATAATTGGAATTAGTTCAAGGTTTGAGAGTCTAACCTTTATGAATTAATGTTAAGAATCCAGATGACCTAAAACCCTTGTATGAACTTGATGGAGAAAACATGAAGGAATATTCATCTAGAAGTGGACAATTAGCCTTGAAAATATTTTTGACATAATTATCACTCTCTAAGGATCCTTGACATCTAATTTTTCTATACCATCACTTATATGGATAGACTTAATTCGGTATTTCTTGGTTCAAAAATCCAAAATGGAATTCATAGATGAAAATAATTATGGGAGGTGTTTAGGGATGTTTGGTAATTCGTCACACTCATTTATCACCTCAATGATGTTTGAAAGTACATATGCTAGGTTAGTCATTGTAGGTAATCTTAAATGGCAGAGTGAGAAGAAATGTGACTACCTAAGTGTGATAGTGAGAAGAGTGATACTGAGTCTCTTGAGGTATATTTGATAGAATAGAGGACAAAGAAGGTCTTGATGAGTTATCTAACACATCTATAATGAACCTTATTAAACATTTATAGGTCACTTGAGTGATAAGTGTGTGAGTCAAGCCTAAAGGGCTAGTGAGTAGTTACAAGAGAGTGAATGACAAATGGTGCAAATAAGTTCATCAATTAAAGATAATATAAGGGATTCTACAATCTTGTTTCCACTTTCTCAATTTAGTGCAAATTTTTTAATGACTGCTATAATAGTTATGGACTATCAAGTAATTCCTCATCACGAAGGCAATTTTTAAGAAGGACATGGAGATATATTCACCAACTTTAGGATAATGATGCATTTATGATGGGAATTTATCCAATAAAAATTTATAACCTATTTTCCACTTCATTATCTTGAATTATAACTAGTTTCCATTTCTTGATGCTTGGCCTTATGACTATCCAACTTTTATTCTTCTCTCTCCTTTGCTATGCTCTATATATGCAAGCCATTTTTTCATTTGTATATAGTACACACCTAGTATGGTAAATCCCTTTTAGTTTGACATCTTGTTTGGCCTTTGAATAAAGTTAAAAAGTTTATTTAATCTATATGAATCTTTCTTAAGTATTTCAAGTTGTGTATTTAGATGATAATTGATGAAGATAGCTTCTCCTTGCTTCCATTATGCTCTTGTATGCATTGTACGAGTATAAACTCTTCTAATAAATCTCATGAAGTGTATTATTTTTTAAGGTGTATTTGAAGTGTAGGATATATTAGTAGTGTCTAGGATCATACCTCCTTTTCACCCACATTTGAATATGCATAGAAATCTGACTCCATGAAGAAACACTTATGCTAGAAGAACATTGAGTTGAGGTCAGTTTTAGTATTCTTATTTCTTAGTGAAAATGTAAGTATGTTTATGGACTTATATTTGGTGTATTACCTCAATTATTATAGGTTACTTTTAGTTTCCTTCTTCCCTTTTCACCCCCAATACTAACTAGTCTAGTGTAGTGTGTGATCCTAAAATATAAATCAAGGTATCTATACCACAATCTAACGGTTTACCTCTACTATAGGAAACCCACAGGCCTAGAAGTAATCCCATGTTAGCCAAATTTAGAGAGGCATGAACAACCTCATCTAAGGGTGAAATATTTAGTCATAATAGTTTTATCATGCCTAATGGGATTAAGGTCCAAAAGAGTGGATGGATTTTTGGTGTGTTCTTCCTACTATAAAATTTTGGAAGCATTCAAGAAAACACCAATGGTGACTCCAAATGTAATCTATTGGTTATAAACAACCCAAGTACTTATAAAATATTTTGATCAAGTCTTATGTTTAATTTGAATAATGAAGTTGGTATGATTGGATATGTTGAGAATTCCTACTAGACACCTCCTTATCAACATTTTTCATGATCCATACTATATTCCTCAATAGCCATATAAAGGTTTTTATAAGTCTTATAAGCCATGAAAACCCTATAGTCAACCCATTCCTTATCCATATAATCATGATGTTGTTGAGAAACATTATGAAGAAGCCTATGAAGAAGTATATCAATAAGATAAGCTTAAGACTCTTAAAGAAGAAATCCAAGATCTTAAGAGGCAACTTATTGGAGGTATTTTTCCCCAACAACCCTATCCATCCTATCAAGCTCCTAGATAACCTTTTCAAGTTCAATACCAAAACTCGTACTCCTATCCTTCTCTTACTTCAATTACACCTCAAGCTAAATCCTTGTTGGCACTCATGAAAAATATGCTAAAATCAAAAAGTGTGATGAATAAAAGTGATAAGGAACTTGATGTGATCCATATTCATCTCATAGAGAAGATGAGAAAGAAGGTTCATTTCCTTATGAATAAATGGAGATTGGTTGAGCAAAAAGTTGCATACACATAATATTTTCAAATTTTATCAAATATTGGCACTTTACATCTTGAAATAACCCATCTTGACTGAATATCTCTAAGTGCATGCTTTAAAGGGTGCCCTAGGAAATGGGTGGGCAAACCATTGGTGATTCATAGGATTGTTGTCCTTTATTGTCATTTATTACCAATTCAACTATCTCTTAAAAACCATTCCCTAAGATATTACTCCTCTTTTGCATACTCCCCCAATAATTTACCATATTCCATCCCTCTTTTTCTCACCGTAAGTACCTTTTATAGTCTACTATACTAGATAGAATGGGTTGACCCTATACTATTTTGGGTAAAATTTATTTGGGATTAGGTCAAATCTTGGTTGACCTAGCTCGTGACTTAGTGAATTTTTATCCATAATTGTAATAGGTCAATTGGGTTGAGCTTGCTAGATAAAACTTTTAGAAGGGTTTAGGGTCAAATTCACCTATATATACAAGGTTATTCCCTCATTATTTACATAATTTACAAGAGTTATTATTTTTTTGTGCTTCTTTACAACCTATTATTTCACCATTCTACTTGAGGAGTCTTAGCTTAGGGTTTCTACTTGGATAATCTATTCTTGTGAAGATGTCTTGGATTATTTAGTCTTTCTTAACAATCCTTACAAACCATAAAAACCTCTTGTGAATCCCATTTGGCTAAGGGATATATTGAGACTCGATGGGTTCATCTTTCAGGTAAGTATTCTCTAACTTTTCTCCTCTCTTTAGTAGATGGAAGTAACATAAGTATTGGATTCAAATAATATTACATTTCTTCTTCCATGTATTATGGTATTACTCATACATAGCTTAATTGAGATTCTATTATACATGATTTGTTTGTTTACTAACCCCCACTTTATGCCACAAGTTTTGGTGAGAACTAAATTAGACTTTACTTTACTTGTTATTAGTTTAGTGAATATAAAACATAGGGCCTAACTAGGTTTCTTGCATTATTGTGCTTAACTAGAGGCTTTGGAAACCTCCCTAGCATTGTGTATTGTGATCCCCTAATTGGGTCTAAAGGATCCCCATATTTTTCATGTTCTTGATTATCTAATGTATCTCCAATCGAAAGTGTACATATGATCTATCTTCTTTGAGTTAGGATTAATTTATAGACAGGATGTATTTTTGATTGTATACATTCTAGTGAACCTAATGTGAATCTAACCCTTGCAAGTTTTATCTCATGTTTTTAATTATTTTATTTCTCTATATTTATGATACTAGGTAAATAGTGTAAGTATAGTTCTAACTTCTATGTGTAGGTTTAACACATAGTCACATCAATACAACTCTATTCTATTTATGCAAGTTTTTCATCAAGTATAGGCTACTAGTTTGACCTTGTCAACACAATACACTTTTAGACTTCCAAATAGGCTACTAGGTTAACCATGTTGACATGCTACACTTTTAGATGTACAAAAAACATAAAAGGTTAACAGTGCTGAAAAAGTATACTTTATAAGGAAAATAGGGAATTGTAAAACTAGGTTAACCTAGTTGACCCAGTTGGTAAAATTTTCAAGTATAAATCAAGGTACTTTAATAAAAATATCTTTTTTATCTGCATCCTCCAACCCACCAAGGTTGCTTTCTTTTCTTATCTATCATTTCCATTATTCATTATAGTTTTGTTATTCATAGTTTTATGTCTTTAAAACTTCCCTTATATAACAAATTAGGTCTACTTTGTTAACCTAGTTCTATATTCTATCTTCTATCTATAAAATCAGGTTGACATTGTGAGCATAGTTATTTCATAGACCCTTGATTCGATGGTATAGTAGTGACACTATTGACTCTGTTCTATAATCTCTACATACACTATCATCTAAATCAACACTTTGAATTAATACTTATATGCTAGTAATTAACTCACACTTCCACCTTTAGTTACTTCTATGTTTAGAATAGATCACATAGTCTAACTATTTATTTTTTCAATATATCATTTTGTTTCACTATTTTCTATTTTATTTCACACACTACCAAATCACATAATATCAAAAATTCATTCAAATAATTGACTACCTAATGCCTACCTAATTAGATTTCATCACCAAGGGGGAAGCCGACTTGGTTTTATAGCCAAGTATAAATACGTGGTTAATTATAGACATTGGAAAATCACCTAACACCCTTATCACTATGGTGTGTGAAGTGAGGGGGTATGCCCCAATACCAACCTAATACCATTGCCAACATAGATCCCTTTCAACCTAAACATATTGAAACCATCCATAGATTACCTTCTAGTTCCTTGATTATAACCAACTTCATATCACACTTAAAATCATACTCTAATAATATAAAAATATTCAGGATGAACACTTAATTAGCATTTACTTTTCAAGTTGACTACTTGTTCTTTGCTCAATTGTATGTTGTATTGTAAAAACTTTCATTGGCTAGTGTTGGTGCAAGGCTTTATGATATGTGCCTTAATGGGATCATCCTCATTGACCCAATTATTTTTTGTGTTTCTATTCATTATTTACTCTCAAAAGTAATTGAATTTTTTTTCCTATTTTAGTACATTGTCATTTTGCTTGACACAGTCTCTTACAGACTATCTATTCCTCTACTTGTAGTATTAGGTTGACCCTATTGACATAGTATTCTTTACTTATTCCTAAGATACATTACTAGGTGACCCTGTCAACTCTCTATCTTTTTATGCCTATTTTTTCCCAAGTTATAGATCTAGGTCGACCCTATTGACTTTGTATCCCTATTTTATCAATTTTCAACCTTTATTTTTTGTACCAAGTTGACCCAGTCGACTATGTTCTCTTACTACTTTCCCTATTTATACAACTTGGTTCTTTTTTCCTCTTCATTAGCATTTTTTTCATTTCTTTAAAATCATCATGAGGCCCCCTATCATAATCTTCTTTGACAACATGAATCTATTTAGATATTGTTGACCATTTTTGGTCCAACAGGTCAAAAATTGGTCCCCTTCTTCCCCTACTATTCTGGGCCATTTCATTTTTTGATTTTGCACAAGCCTGGAAATTTCTATGGACTTTGTAGGTGAAATTTCTATGGATTTTTCAAAGAAGATTTTCTATGAACTTTGTAGGTGTAGTCTTTTGGTAGATGAAGAACCAATTCAGAGAGTGCAAGGTTTTACAAAGCTTCTTTAAACTCTTGTCTAAAGAAATTCATAAGGAAAGAGAGCTAAAATGGTTAAAGACACTTTTCCTTAAGGTTGGAAGAGTGGTTTAATGACATAATATTTCCAAGAGTTAGCACCTTTGAACTGTTGAACCGTTGAACCATTGAACCGGTTCAATGCCTTGGTTCAATGCTTCAGTTCAATGCCTCGGTTCAATTAGCAAGTTCATTACTTCAGTTCAAAACCTTGGTTCAATCGACAAGTTCATTGCTTTGGTTCAATCAAATGGTTCATCGGCTTGGTTTAATGTGTTGGTTCAATGCCTTGGTTCAATGTTTCAATTCAATCGAATGGTTCAATCACTCGGTTCACTTAGTTGGTTCATCGACTTAGTTCAATGCATTGGTTCAAAATTTTTGGTTCAATCTTAAAGTTCATCAACAAATTTCAATGAAAATCTCAACACAAAGTTCATCAGCAGGTTCAATCAAATGGTTTGATGCCTTGGTTCAACAAATGTTTGAACCATTGAACCAGTTCAATCAATTGGTTTAACGGTTGGTTCAAAGGAGTGATTCAAATGAAAGTTATAGCCCCTCGAGGGACAAGTGCCCTTACAAAGGGAAATTATGGGTTCAAAAGCCCTTGTGGAGGGTAGGGAACACTTCAAAGGTAGTCGAAGGATTTCAAGAAATGCACAGAAAGTCTTAAGGCATTGAATTCTTTCAGACTTTTGTCTAAAGGAATACCTTCAGACAAAAAGTCTGAAGGAATTTGGAGGAAGGTTGTGAGCTCAAAAGGACCTGGGGAAAACCTTAAAAGAAGTCAAAGCAGCTAATTCTTGTGGACTTTTTGTCTATGGTAAAAAATCCCATAGAAAAAGCCTACAGGAAATGCCGAAGAGACAAAAGGCCGCCGAAGGGCAGGAACCCTTGCAGGGGGCTCCTGGCTACCAAATGAAGGGCACTTCTCCAGACTCGAAGGGATACTTCCCCTCTAAGAGGGTCTAAAATAGAGGGTGAGTCAAAGGAAAAGGCCCGAAGGAATTTGCCAAGGATGGTGACATCCCAAAAGCTGTCAACTTTAAGAGGATAGATTAGCTATTATTTTTCAAATAGTGATGGGTCCATGAATGCCATTTTTATGATAGAGAAGTAGCCATTTGAGCACCAACAAAGATCCTAGAGAACAAAGAGAGAAAAGTGCCAAGTGTAAGAATAGGTAGATAGTCCAAGTGGCAAAGGGAGGCACCAATTCAAGAAGTTACTCCAGTAGGTGATACAGTGTCTACAAATTGATCATTAAGAGACACAAATGGCTAATGGTGCAATGTATTTTTCTTCATTTCACATTAATGAGCAGACAAGTCATGTAATCACTTTGAAGGAGTGATCTTGCAATAAGACAAATGGCATGACTAATAATTTCTCATATGATGTTTAAGCAGCTTGTTCTTCCCAATGATTGGAGCACACATGGGTCATTTGTAAAAAGGGTGCCAAAAGGCCTCCTTCCTTCCTCTATATATTATAGAATTGTCATTTGGAAAAGGATCTTTCACATTTTTAAGGCGAAGCCCTAGAAAATTTTCACCTAAAATCAATAAATGCATTTTTACCTCTATTCTGGTTAGATATCTTTGTGTGTGTTTAAGTGTTAGTTTTATGTTTAGTCATTTCTTCTTAATGCTTCCATAGGTTTAACACCAACTATTTCTATTCAAATTTTGATTTTAGATTCAAAGGAGAGAAAATGAGAAACTAAAGAAGGAACGGTCAAGGCTTGATGTGTACCTAGATATAGTTTGCGCACCATAATCCAGACACTGTGGGTACTCCTCTTTGGCTGTGGAGGAATGACACCTACAAAGAAAAGAAATTGAAAGAAGATGTTGAACTATTCACAGTCACCGGCATCGGTGGTCCTACCGGTGTCGGTTGATCAAGGTGCCGACGTTGGTTGGGGTAGTGACCGGTGTCGGTAGAGGCAAAGGTCTTTGGATGAGCTCTGATTAGGTCTGTGGTCCGTGGACAGGGTCTGGTCAGGGTCTGGGTTTATTTGAGTGGTCTTGAGACAAAGTTTTGGGCTTGGTTAAATGGTCTAGGGTCTGGGTCTAAGAGTCTGGTTGAATGGACAGAGTATATGGTCTGACAGAGGACAGAGATAATAGGAAGATGGAGAAGTAAAGATTCAGGTCTGGCTTGGTTAACAGTCTGGTTTGGGGAGAGGGAATGCTGAATCTAATTCATAATACTTAGAAGAAAATGACTAGAAAACACAAAGAAAACACAGACAATATACTTACCTGTGACTTGTTGAAGGTGTGCTACTAATGATTCCTGTACCTGCTATTGATGTAGCCTGTGTAGAGAACCTGTCGCTGATGGAGAACCCTAAAGCTGTTGCTGCACCTAAGGGAGAGAGTGAGAGGCTTGACTGAGAGATTTGGCAGATTGACAGATGGTCAAAGACTAAAGATTGAAGGATTCATGATTTGTTTCCAGAGATTAGCCAATTGTGATTGGGGTTGTCAAAGAGTCAAAAAAGTTGGTTAAGTATAACTGACGTCGGTGATTCCACCGGCGTCGGCCGACATTTGACCGATGTCGGTGGGTTTAGAATGGGCAAAAAGAGCCACCAAGCCCATTTTTCATCCACCAAGTGCACTATCCATTGGAGAATGTCGAAGGTTGGGCTAAATACGCACGAGAGTTTGTTAGGCAGTTAGAGAGAAGTAAGAATAGGTCTTGGGTGAGTCATAAGATGGGAATTAGTCCAAGGCGAGGTGTCCTAGGTGAGGTGTCATGGGTGATGTGTCCAAGGAGGGGGGTTAATTCAAAATAAGTTTATTATTTTAAATTAGTAATTTTTAGGAATGGGTTAGGAATGGACCAAGGTGGGGAATGACCAAGGGTTAGACACTATTTAGGTGTCTACATTTTCCCCTTTTTGTCTTGTTGGTTGCTCTAAATGAACTGCAAGACAAAAATAGGAGTCGGTTGCCCCAGGTATAGGATAAGGTTGATTTCATCTTGTTGGTTGTTCAAGTGAACTGCAAGACAAAAATAGGTGAGGGTTGGTTGCCCTGATTATGGATGAGGTATCCCCCCTCAAAGCAGTAGACGAGAGAAGGGAACCTGGAATCAGTTACGGATTTGATAGAGAGTGGATGAAAGGGGTGTAGATAGAGTGACAACACTGCAAAAGTTGTTATTACGCGTACACCACTTCACAAGAATGTTTCTATTCAAATTTTTCTTTTAGATTCAAAGGAGAGAAAATGAGAAACTAAAGAAGGAATGGTCAAGTCTTGTATGTACCTGGATATAGTCTACGCACCGTAATCCAGACACTGTGAGTACTCCTCTTTGGCTGTGGAGGAATGACACTTGAAAGAAGCTATCGAACTGGTCACAGTCGCCAGCATCGGTTGGTCAAAGTGCCGACGTCGGTTAATCTGCCGACATCGGTTGGGGTAGTGACCGGCATCGGTAGAGGTAAAGGTCTTTGGATGAGGTCTGGTTAGGTCTGTGATCCATGGACAGGGTCTGGTCAGGGTCTGGGTTTATTTGAGTGGTCTTGAGACAAATTTTTGGGCTTGGTTGAATGGTTTGGGGTCTGAGTCTGAGAGTCTGGTTGAATGGACAGAGTGTATGGTCTGACAAAGGACAGAGGCAATAGGGAGATGGAGAAGTAAAGATTTAGGTCTGGCTTGGTTAACAGTCTGGTTTGGGGAGAGGGAGTGTTGAATCTAATTCATAATACTTAGAAGCAAATGACTAGAAAACACAGACAATATACTTACCTGTGACTTGTTGAAGGTGTGCTACTGATGATTCCCGTACCTGCTATTGATGTAGCCTGTGTAGAGAACCTGTTTCTGATGGAGAACCCTGAAGTTGTTGCTGCACCTGAGGGAGAGAGTGAGAGGCTTGACTGAGAGATTTGGTAGATTAACGGATGGTCGAAGACTAAATATTGAAGGATTCATGATTTGTTTCCAAAGATTAGCCGATTGTGATTGGGGTTGTCAAAGAGTTAGAAAAGTTGGTTAAGTATAAACGACGTTGGTGATTCCACCGGTTTCGGCCAACATTTGACCGACGTCGGTGGGTTTAGAACGGGCAAAAAGAGCTACCAAGCCCGTTTTTCTTCTGCCAAGTGCACTATCCATTGGATAATGTCGAAGGTTGGGTTAAATACGTACGAGAGTTTGTTATGCGGTTAGAGAGAAGTAAGAATAGGTCTTGGGTGAGTCATAGGATGGGAATTAGTCCAAGGCGAGGTGTCCTAGGTGAGGTGTCATGGGTGATGTGTCCAAGGAGGGGGGGTTAATTCAAAATAAGTTTATTATTTTAAATTAGTAATTTTTAGGAATGGGTTAGGAATGGACTAAGGTAGCCTCTGTGTGGAGAACCTGTTGCTGATGGAGAACCCTGAAGCTATTGCTACACCTGAGGGAGAGAGTCAGAGGCTTAGCTGAGAGATTTGGTAGATTAACGGATGGTCCAAGACTGAAGATTGAAGGATTTGTGATTTGCTTCCAGAGATTAGCCAATTTTTGATTGGGGTCCTCAAAGAGTCAGAAAAATTGGTTTAAGTATAACCGACGTCGGTGATTCTGCCGGCGTCAGCCGACATTTGACCGACGTCGGCGGGTTTAGAATGGGCAAAAAGAGCCACCAAGCCCATTTTTCATCCGCCAAGTGCACTATCCGTTAGAGAATGTCAAAGGTTGGGCTAAATACGCACGAGAGTTTGTTAGGCAGTTAGAGAGAAGTAAGAATAGGTCTTGGGTGAGTCATAGGATAGGAATTATTCCAAGAAGAGGTATCCTAGGTGAGGTGTCATGGGTGATGTGTCCAAGGAGGGGGGGTTAATTCAAAATAAGTTTATTATTTTAAATTAGTAATTTTTAGGAATGGGTTAGGAATGGACTAAGGTGGGGAATGACCAAGGGTTAGACACTATTTAGGTGTCTACATTTGCCCCTTTTTGTCTTGTTGGTTGCTCTAAATGAACTGTAAGACAAAAATAGGAGTCGGTTGCCCCAGGTATAGGATAAGGTTGATTTCATCTTGTTGGTTGTTCAAGTGAACTACAAGACAAAAATAGGTGAGGGTTGGTTACCCCAATTATGGATGAGGTATCCCCCTTCAAAGCAGTAGACGAGAAAAGGGAACTTGGAATCAGTTACGGATTTGATAGAGAGTGGATGAAAGGGGTGAAGATAGAGTGAGAACACTGTAAAAGTTGTTATTGCACGTACACCACTTCACGAGGATGGTCAAGTCAAATTATCGTAGGTCAAAGGTCGAGGAGTGCATTAATTGAAATAACCAGGCCCCAGCATTAGTCGTAGCTGATTGGGTTATTCAATCTAAGCTGAAGTTCTAATGGGCATTGTGTTCCAGGTATCTAAGGCTTAGGAAGTGCTCCCAAAAACATGAAAAAGTCACAAGAAGTGTGGATCAACTGGCTTGCGATCCTATACTTGTGAAGGTCAAAAGTTTGTGCACAATTTTGCTATCCAATCATGAGGTAGCATATATGCAAAAACAACCAAAGCAGAATCACTTTGGAAGTAGTCACGGTTAAAGGAGATGGTCATGATCTCCAATGTCTGGTGGTCGATGGATGGAGGCAAAAGTGATCCAAGTGTGCCCTAGGGGGCCAAAATGACGTGGTCTGGAGGACTGACTGATTAGGGGCATGATTTTTGGGGCAACGGGGAAAAAAGGAGGTTGGAAGGACGCCGACGTCGATAAGAGAAACCGATGTCGATATCCAAAAGTGGCCGATGTCAATAGAGTTCGACTGACGTCGGCGGTCTAGGGCACGAATATGCTAACGTTAGCGACCTGCCAAATCTAACAAAACTGGATTGGCAGCCCACCAAAAGTCATTTGTTACTTGTTGACTGAGAGAAAAAAGAGCTCTAGAGTTGATTGAGTGAAAGTGACCCAGAGCTGACCGAGGAGCGGTGCGAGGTGGCAGAGGAACATTCATGAAGAGAGGGGGTCGATTGGACGCTGCAGGGATGCATGTGGGCTAGCAGGAGCATGCAGAGTCATTGGCATGGAAGAGATGGTAGAGGGGAGTAGAGGATCTGCGAGAGGTCCACCACTAGTGGCACCCATTGTGCCACCATGCCAACGATGTCGTGATGAGGTAGGAGGGCCTTGAACTCTATTTGGACCATTTGTGTTTTGAATTTAATTTTTGAAATTTTAGTTGTTTTAGGTAGAAATTGAGGGGGGAGGGTAGCTAGGAAGGTGGGTAAAGGGTCTAGGATAGGTTAGGAGTGATTTAGGAGGGTTAAGGAGGGTGTAGGGGGGTTCAGAGGGGAAGCCCTAATTTTTAGGGCTCGCCTCGTTTGGCCCTAGGGCTGAACCAGTCGCCGACGTCGGTGATTCTGCCGGCATCGGCCGACCAGTGACCGACGTCGGTCACCAACTTGTCGATGTTGGTCACTAAGTGATCGACATCAGTTAGGTGAGTGCCATCGCTGACACGCTAACTGATGTTGGTGGTTGCCTGATCAAAAAGAGTGGTGAAAAATGGTCAAGTCAAAAGGTCGAAGCTACACCAAGGGCTTCCCGGATGTCGGGTTAGGCATAGATGGTCAAAATGGTTGGTAAAATAGGAAGAGTAGGAATAGTTTTAACATGAGATTGACTATGGATGGATGCAAGCGAGGCAGACTCTGATGCTGCGGGATCACCTCCTGACCTTGCTGACGTGGATGTGTAGAGGTGTGACGGTCGAGGAATGGGCACAGATGAGCACAGTGGGGCTAGGCGGTCTGAGACACTACTATAGAGTGGCGAGGGATGTGAGCCTCATGGTGGCGTTGATTGAGCGGTGGGAACATGCCACTAACACCTTCCACTTGCCCACAGGCGAGATGACGGTCATGGTCGAGAACGTGTACCAGATTTTGTGGCTACTGGTACACAGAGCTGACATCTATGCATGCTCAAGAGAAGCACATGATATACACATGGTCACGCTATTTGGGGAGCACATCATGGAGATGAGCTACCATTCAGCCAATTTTGCTTACGATCCTTTGTATGTGGCGGATGAGGGCGCACATCAGCTGGTGGTTCTGATGATGATCGGCATCACATTCTATGCATTGCTGGATGCAGAGGGAGGTAGGTTCCCTATGGCCATGACTGAGGTTTTGATAGACATACTGGAGTAGCAGACAGTGTTCACCTGGGCACCCATCTTTTTGGCCTAGGTATACAGAGAGATATGGGGCATCAGTCAGCGGTGATGGTACAGTCTGTGTGTAGGCCACCTACTGCACTGCTGGGCATACGAGCATATTGTGGTTACCTGACCTCTCAGCCTCCCAGTGGCGATCCAGGCCAGTTTTAGGGTCAAATTTAAGTGATGGCATGAGATGATGGTGCAAACGCAGGTGGATGGAGTGGTCAGGGATATTGATCACTACCGAGGGGTACTGGAGGCCCTGATTCCAGTAGATATCATCTGGAGACCATACTTGGTGTATCCAGCATTCAGAGACCAGGGGGAGCAGATGGTCAGGACTCAAAGCATGCAATGGGTCAGAGGTAGGTGAGCTGGTGAGCTCGAGAGGATTTTAGCAGAGAGAGTGCGGTGCTAGTACAGGCTGCTACAAGATGTACCTCTCGCATTCCCACAGTATAGGTGGGATGATATAGAGGTGCCACTCCCACTGCCAGAGGAGATAGAGGAGCCAAATTTTGAGGAGTTGTCGACAGGACCTGGGATAGCTGACCCAGGGTGTATAGAGGCCTACATGGCATGGTGGGTAGGGCAGTATACAGGCATACAGGTGGGTCCCTAGCCAGATCTATAGGCCATTATGAGGGAGTGAGATACAGCCCGTGAGGAGAGGGACACTGCACGGCAAGAGAGAGATGCAGCTCAGGCCTAGGTCATAGTTTTGCAGGGACAGCTAGCAGGGGTTACAGGGCAGCTGACAGAGATGATAGGTCAGGTGGCAGCATTGATAGGGTAGGTCACTCTGTTATAGGGACAACTGGTTGTAGCCTAGGCACAGGCAGTGGCAGGTTAGAGATTTGGAGGGCAGGGCCCATTGCAACAGCCATCTCAGTAGCCATCATTTTCAATGGGGGTAGGACCGTCGGCATCGATACATCTAGGTTAGCCACAGCCACAGGGGTCAGGACAGGGCACAATAGTAGGGCAGATGGGTCCACTATAGACTGTATCCATAGTTAGATACAGTGATGCACTAGATGAGATCACTTATTATGAGAGGGCCATCAGGGGGTTCCCTCAGATACAGCGATACTCAGAGATGTGGGCAGAGCAGAGCCGATAGAGGTCTATGTCACGAGTGATGGCTTCTTGGTCTCATAGATAGCATAGATCAGAGGGGGGAGAGGATACAGCATCTTCCCAGCCACCGCCACCACCACCACAGCCACAGCCTTGAGGGCAGACCTTGGAGATGTATTTTTGATGTATATATACCGGCCTGCAAGCCGTTGATGCGAGATGTATGAGAGAGAGATAGAGGCATAGATTGTGCGATTGTATAAAAGATTTTGATATATATATATGATGATGGTTTTGTATCATTGATGTGTTATGGATGTTGTTGAATGTTTAATATATTGAGCATTTTTAATTATGATGATGATGCATGTTTTGATATTATGTTTATGATTATAATGTTATGATGATTAAATGTGATGATGATAATGTTATGGTAAATGATTATAATGATGATGATGCATTATGATAATGCTAATAATGAGAATGGGCATGACTTTTAGATTAAATGATGATGCGTAAGGGTTATGTGATAGTGATATTTTATGTTATGACCTTGCGGATTATATGATGTGAATGCTTAATTGTGTGATGATGATAATGTGGTTTGTGATTAATGATTATGATATAAATGATGAAAATGATTATGCTAAAGATTATGAAAATGTGTGTTTGGTTGTGATGTGATTGGCAAGTGATGAGAGAAAAAGATGGAAGAAAGTGATGAAGAGAATGGCCGAGCTAACCCCAGAAGACCCCATGTCAACTGAGTGCTACCTACATAGCCCCTATCATTAGGGCCTCAGTCCAATGTAGTTCTGTCAGAAGGGAGCAAAAAGATCGAAGTGGTTGATTTTGGTCATGATAAGGATATAGCATTTCCCATATGTCCAAGGGTACATGCTTGAAATGACAAGGAGGAGATGATGCTACAACGTTTTCCAGATGGTGTAAGCTATAACATTGGTCAGGGTTTTTCATCCCTAGCAACTATCCATATTCATGATGGATGTTTGCTAAAAATGAATTGAGGTCTATTTATGCTTCAGCAAGTATTGGTTTATGCTTAACATAAATTGGGTGGTTGATAGTTTCCATGTGTATTGATGTCTATGGAAACCAAAATGATTAGGCTATGTGAGTGGTTTGAAAAGAGTCGGATTGAATCGATTTGACAAATGATGTGGTTGAATGTGACCAAAGTGTAGGCAGAAAGTAAAAGGCATAAGCACCCTTTTATTGACAAGGACCAAAAAGACAACATGGACAGGGGTTGTTAGAACCAAGAGCCCCATTTATGCATTGCATCATTGACCATAGTTATGTTAGAGTGGTAATCGAATCACTTTTGACATTAAAGTGAGCTCGAAGTCCCTTGAGTAGGTGATATGATAGGAGGAAAAGGGTAACCTATTTTTAGAGTATGGATAACTTTGCCCCTTTTTATAGGAGACCCTAAGACAACTATAAGTCAAGTCCATGACCCCGTCTTTTTTTTTTTTTTTTTTAAGAGCGGACTGATCAATGCGAGAAGTCCACATAAAGATGTCATTTATTTGGTAGTCATTTGTGAAGCTGATCGATGCGGGAAGCTTCTAAGAAAGTGATGTTTGTAGCAAGATTTAGTCATAGCCATCCTTCGAGGGAGTGGTCTATACTTTGCTTTATAGATTTAAGGGCTTTTGAATAGCTGTCCTTCAAGGGAGCAGTCTATTAATTACAGCAATGATAGTGCAGCTGTCCTTCGAGGGAGCAGTCTGCTTTTTGATTTGGTTTTGTGACCGTGGATATTTTGACATCTTGATTTAGTTTTGATAGAATATTGAGTCATGGACAAGACTTATAGAAGGTCAAGGGCTCCCTTTTATTAGGACAAAGCATTCGTGCATCATAAAAGGGTTGTAGAGGATTTTGTTAAGGGAAAAAGGGTGGAATGGATTGAGGATTAAAAGGACAAGGATTGCTCAAGGGATGAGTTCAAGTTAAATGTCAAGTGGGTGAGTACTTGACTAATAGTAGAATGGTCGCAGATGCAAAGCATTAAGAGGCTAAGGTTCTGGTTGGCCTTCAAGAGAAGACAGACGATAAGTCCTTGATCCATATTTGTGTGTGATGATATAAGGTCCAAGCCAATTAGGAGCAAATTTACCTCATTTACTTCATTCCATATTGGTCACATGTTGATTCTCTTTGAGGATGAGGTCTCTGATATTGAAATCTCGTTCTCGCAGGGTTTTATTATAGGTGCGTTTGATGCGATTTTGATAGACATGGAGATGATTGAGGGCAGCAAGACGACATTCATCAAGTAACTCAAGTTGAGCTAATTGATCTTGACAAAAGTCATCATTAGAAAGAATGTCATGGAGTGAAATGCGAAGAGATAGGATCTGTACTTTGAGAGTTAAGACAGCCTCTGATCTGTACACTAGAGAAAAGGGGGTAGCACCCGTAGAGGTTTGGATGCTAGTGCGGTAGGCCCACAAAGCGAAGGGTATTTGAACATACCAATCCCTTCCAGTGTCGTTGACCACCTTCATGAGAATTTTAGTTAGGATTTTGTTAGAATCCTCAGCCTACCCATTTGCTTGTGGGTAGTAAGGCGAAGAAAAGCTGAGTTTGATGCCAAATGAATTGCAGAGTTTTCGGACGGTCTTGTTTTTAAAGGACTTGCCATTGTCGGTGATGATTTTGTGAGGTACACCGAAATGATAGATGATGTGGGTGTTGATGAATTTGATAATCTTGTTGGATTTTGTGGAGACAAGAGGAATAGCTTCCACCCATTTAGTGAAATACTCGGTGGCAGTGATGATGGATTGATGACGAAGAGACGAATGAGGGTTGATCTCGCCGATGAGATCTAAGCCCCATTGTGAAAAAGGCCAAAAATCCTGAGCGACTTATAAGGCGTGACTGGGGAGATGAAGCAAGTTAGCATGCTACTGACACTTGATGCAATGCTGAACATAATCACTATAGTCTTGATGGAGAGTGGGCCAATAATAACCCAGGCGAAGGATGCGCTTGGCAACCGAGTTACCACTGAAGTGTCCGCCACAAATCCCATCATGGGCTTGTTTAACAGCATGAGAAGATTTAGTGGAGTTTAAATAGTGAAGAAGAAGGCCGTCAAAACCTCTTTTATAGAGAAGGCCCCCTAGCATGGTATAGCGAGCGGTGCGCTTGATGAAAGCCCATCGTGCATTGCTAGAGAGGTTGGGAGGAATGAGAGAATGAGCCAAGTAGTCCTCAAGTTGTTTATACCATACATCTTGTGAACTAGAGTTTATGGTGTGGAAAAGATTGATGTCAGTGGAAATGTATGAAGGCAATGGCACATGATGTACCATGACATAAATTCTTGATGAGGATGATGAAGAAGAAGGAATATGCGAGGCGAGGGAAGCCATGGTGTTAGCAAACTTATTCGTCGATTGAGGAATAGTCTACAATAAATGATGGTTGAAAGATGCTAGAAGAGTGTCAACACGGTGCTTGTATCTTTGTAAAATTTCATTTTTACAAAGATATGAACCGTTGATTTGATTGACGACAAGTTGTGAGTCACCGAAGATGCTAATGGTCTTGATGTTTAAAGAAAGGGCAGTTTGAAGTCCCAAAATTAAGGCTTCGTATTCGGCCATACTATTGGTACATTCAAAGTTGAGTTTAAAAAATAGAGGCATGGGTTCACCTTCATGTGGGATGAGGATGACCCCCGCACCCCCACCGAGTTGGCATTTAGAGCCATCGAAGAACATCGTTATTTGGTAGATTGTGTCATCAGTCGAGAGAGTGGCGATAGATTCATCAGGAAATTTGCACTAAAAAGGTTGATTGTCAGGAAGAGGGGCATCCGCTAGTTGGTCAGTGATTGTTTGCCCTTTTATAGTTTTTTACTAGACAAATTTTAAGTCAAATTCAGCAAGAAGCATGAGCCAACGAGCCATACGCTGGTTTTGATATGGTTTAGAATGCATGTATTTAAGGGGATCAGTGTGGGTGATGACAAAGGTTTTGTGATTGAGAAGATAGTGACGGAGCTTGGTAGTGGCAAAGACTAATGCCAAACAGAGTTTCTCGATATGAGTATACTGAGTTTCATAGTCGACAAGTGTTCGGCTTATATAATAAACAGCTTCCTCACAGTGTTGCTCGTCTCGATGCGCGATCATGGCACCTAACAGATGATTGGTTGCTGAGATGTAGAGGTAGAAGGGTTGGTCATCTTTTGGTGGAATAAGGACTGCTGGAGAAACCAAATAGCATTTGAGGGCTTTAAAAGCCTCTTGGCAATCTTTATCCCATTTAAAGGAGACATCCTTCTTGAGGAGGTGATGAAAGGGTTGGCAACAGTCAGAAAGCTGTGAAATGAAACGGCGGATGGATTGGAGCTTTCCTTGTAGACTACGAAGTTGCTTGAGATTAGTTGGAGGTGGCATTTCGAGGATAGCACAGATTTTGGTAGGATCTATCTCGATGCCATGAAAAGAGACAATGAATCCCAGGAGCTTTTCTGAGAGGACCCCAAAAACACATTTCTTGGGGTTAAGACAGACCTGGTACTGAAGAAGGCAAAAGAAGATGATTTTGAGGATAGTCAAATGGTCGCGATGAAGCTTAGACTTGCCAAGCAGGTCATCGACATAGTCCTCCATGATTTTATGGAGGAGATCATGAAAGATGTAAGTCATGGCATGTTGATATGTGGCACCTGTGTTTTTCAGACCAAAAGGCATGACTTGATAGCAGAAGGTTCCCCATGGTGTAATGAAGGTGGTTTTGTGCTGATCTTTCGGTGCAATCAGGATTTGGTTATATCCTGAAAATCCATCCATGAGTGATAACATCTCATGGCCAGTCGTAAGATCAATAAGTTGGTCAATGTTTGGAAGAGGAAAGTCATCTTTGGGACAAGCTAGGTTAAGGTCACGATAGTCTATGTAGATCTGAATCCCCCCAGTCACCTTGGTGATAGGAATGATGTTAGAGACCCACTGTAGATAATCGATGGGTTGGATGAAGGAGACTGAAAGAAGATGTTGAAGCTCTTCTTTGACAAGAAGTGCAACACGAGGATGCATTTTGCGAAGCTTTTACCTAACAGGTTTAGCCTCTAGGTTTGTGACAATGTTATGAGTGGCAATGTTAGGGTCGATGCCAAGCATGTCGGCGTAGGTCTAAGCAAAGGCTTTGTGATTGTCTGAGAGAAATTTGGTATAGTGGATCTGCTCCTAGGTGTCTAAAGACTGACCAATCTTTAAGACTTGAGGAACATCAGAAGATGAAAGGTTAATGTCAATGGTTGATTCATTTAACATAACTTGTGTTTCAGAAGGGAGGGAGTGTTGAATGAAAGAATCATCATCACCCATATAGGTAAGAATGGCATCATCATCTATGCAGTGGACTATGTTGATGGTTGCTGATTCATCATCTATCATTCTAGGATAAACGAGAGGGAGAGACTTGGGAACCCCGTTGAGCTGATAGGTTAGGGGTTCCAAGCGGATGGTGTTTATGCAAAAAAAAACTAGGAGGGATGGAAACCACCGACTCTGTAGGTGAGGATGGAAGAATAGGTGAGTATGGAAGAGATTGGTCGATGGTTAATTCTGGGTAAAGGTTTGTGGAAGCCTCAATGGGTTCTTGGAAACCCAGTCCATACCGTTTCTTTGCATTATCATCATTGGGTGTTTCGATAGGCTGATGGGAGCCTTGTTCATAGAGCCCAAAGCCAAAACCCTTCCATGCACACCTATAAAGGTAGGTATGTGCAAAGGTGGGGTTGCCAAGAAAGGAGAAATCAGATGTGAATATTTGAGGCGAGGAGGAAGGATTTGATTCAGTAGGAGCTTGATCCAGCCCCCCATAGATGAGATTGGTTCAAAGGCTAGGAGGACCATAAGGAATGACCATTCCGATCCGACAGTCATAGCTTGGGTTTTGATGAAGCTGTCCATACTCTTGAGGAGTCTAGAACATGTCTAGAGTAAGTAGGTGATATTTCCCCAGTGAAAGTCTTTGGAAGATATCATCCATGGGGTCCTTGGTTGTTAATTGAGAAGATGATGTGGTGGCAACCGTTGTTTATGTACTAGTTGATGCTTCTGTGGATGGAGATGATGTTTGGGTTGATGCCTTGAGTGGGATAAGAATGTCATTGGGGTGATAAGTTGTGTTACAAGTCTTAAAAGGGGATGGGTCGGTAGGAATGACATGGACTTGTTTGTCGTGTTCAAATTTGACACAACGATGAAATGTTGAAGGGACACAAGCCATGGCACAGATCCAAGGTCACCCTAATAGCATGTTATATTGGAATTCTCCCTCAATGATGTAGAAGAGCTCTGGGATTGTGCGTGGACCAACGTGGATATGGAGGACAACAGTGCCAATAGTGTTAGCGGTGGTGTCATTAAAAGATCTAAGGATTGCGTCAGTTTTCGATACGCAATTCCTGGGAAGAGCCAATTGATCAAAGGTGTGGGTGGAAATGATATTAATGCTGGCACCCCCATCGATCATAACTCATTTAATACGGGTTTGATCAACATAGGTTGTGATGAAAAGGGCAACGTCCTGATCTTCCAAGGTAGAGGTAAGAATTTCAGAATCACTGAAAGTGATGGAGGCGATAGGGGATAAAGAATGGACTAGGGCAGCTAGTGGTTGAGGGTCTTCAAGTTGGACTTCCGCTGCCTGTAGGGCTTTGATTAGAGCTTGGCGATGCTGGGGGGAGCTTTGGATAAGGTCATATAGGGTCATCTTCATAGGTGTTTGATGAAGTTTTATCATAAATTCTTTGATTGCCTCTAAAGAAGGGGGTTGAGACGCACCTAAGATGGAAATCTTGGGTTTTGGTGGTTGATGTGCCTGGACAAAAGGATAGGTCCAAGGAATAGCAGCTTTTTCTTTCGCCTTATCCTTTTGTGACCTAGTGGTTATATGGATAGCATTGATTTCAAAGATAAGAGGTGAAGAAGGGGTCATGGCCTGTTGGTGAGATGTTGATGTGGTTGAAGAGGTTGGATGGGAAGGTGTCAAGGGTTGGTCAAGAGTGTCCTCAAGGAGAAGAGTGTCTTTCTCCATATAGCGGCGAATGACTACCTTGAGGGCACAGCAAGTCTCGGTATCGTGTCCTGGCGTACGATGGTATAAACAAATCTTCGTATCATCGAACCAAGAAGGTTTTGACCCGAGGGGTTGGAATGGCTTGATGGAAGGAAGGGTAATGCTAGAAGTCTGCAAAATTTGGCGTAATATCAAAGCATATGAACCTACTAAGGGGTCCATGCTTGTTGATGCATGACGCGCTGGTGACTTTTGCTTGGGGGATGTTGAAGAAGGTTTTTGTACCACCTTTTAGGTTGGTAGTGCGGTGACAGGTGAAGATGGCACTTTGTTTGTAAGAGGTGCCAAATTTTTGAGAGGGGGTTGACTTGTGGTTGGCAAAGGAAGTAATGGAGGTAATTTGTTTTGATTAAGGGTCAGAGTAGGAAGGACGCCGATTAGGGTAGAAGGATGAAGACCTAAAATGGAAGGCAAAGTTGACAGTGGAGGAGAGGTTCGCTTCTATGGTCTGGCAATCTTCTTTGACTTGTTTGGAAGACTACTTTTGGTCGAGGTCTGGTCTAAGTCCACCTTCACTTACGGGTGAGTGAGGGTAGAGACAGGGCGAATGCCGAGTGACTTGATCGGTTTAGATTGGGTAGATGCAGGTTTAGAAGCGGGGGTTTGGTCTTTGTTGAGAGTCTTGGGTGATTCTGCCTTGGGAGGATTGGCAACATGAGACGAAAGGGCACGGGAATGTTGAAGAACTTTAAGATGTTCCCACAATCCCCAATGCTCTACTTTCCTTGAAGGGAGAAGTTCTAATTTCTCCACTAGTCGGGAAAATGGTTGAGAGGATGTTGGATGAGGTTTGGATTCTTGAGAAGATGTGTTAGGTGTGGCAGTAGTTTTGGACCCAAGGTGTGTGGGAGTTATAACTGGATTGTCGTTGGTCGAGAAAGATGGAGATTCAAGTTCTTCTCTTGGTGGAGAAGGAACTGGAGAGTGTGACTCCTCAAGCAGGTAAAGGGTAGGGATTATGGTGCCCTCCACTTGCGGTTGAGGAGTAGGTAAGGTCAGGTCCTCCATAGGCAGAAGAAAGGAGGATGGTGAGACTGGTGGTGCCGGTAAGGTTGAGGCATCCTCTAAGATGAGAGAGGTTGATGGAGAACTAACCGGGGAAAGAGGTTCGTCCACACGTGATGGACTGGTAGATGGACTAATCTCTTGAGGTTGGTTGGGGATGAAGGGTGAGACCGTATTGACCGTTTGAATGTCGTGTTCATGTGTGTTGTCAATCAAGGTCTGGACATTATTTTGAGTTGGTGGATGATTAGGGAATGGTTGCTTCAAGATATCGATGCCCTGGTTAGGAGGTGCATTAGGATTATCTAGAATGAGCTCACCCTTTTCAAGCATGTCTTGTATTATGTTTTTAAAGGTTTTATAGTTTCCCGTATCATGACCTTTGACACGGTGGAAATTGTAGAAGTCATTTTCCCTATACCACACAGGGATGGCGCGTGAGGGATCAAATTGTGGCGGTGGTCGAATCTGGGGGAGGTTAAGAATCCCCTATTTAACAAGTTTTTCCAGTATAGACCCGTAAGATTCTCCAAGATGAGTATATTGTCATTGTACATATCTCTGCTAGAATTGACGAGTGGCGCTCTGAGATGTGGATGGCTCAGGCTGATTGGATGAAGAGGATGAAGGTCTAATGACCACAGCATTAGCTGAAGCTTTAGACTTGGGATTGGATGATGAAGGTTTAGAAGAAGAAGAGTCATTGGTCTTAGAGTTGGGGTTTTTGCTCTGCAACTTGACTTTATTCTCCTCGATGGCACGTAATTCAAGTTTACGAGCCATCGTGAAGGCTTCATCGAAGGTACAGAAGGTCTGAACCCACAAGTTGGAAGAAATATGTTTGGCGCAAGCTAGGGAGAATAGTTCAATAAGTTCAGGTTGAGGTAAGGAAAAGGAGAGTTGATTGATGAGGCCTCTCCAGCGAGCAATGAAGTCAGCTATTGATTCATCCTCAAATTGGCAGATAGTGTAAAGATCTGTGATCGAGACCTTCTTGGTGATGTTAATGGAGAAGTGATCAAGAAAGAGCTGGGCCAGCTGTGTAAAGGTGAAGAGGTAATGGATGGCAATAGAGCTATACCAATCGAGTGCAGTGCCAGAAAGGGACATAGGAAATGTGTGCAAGAGCAATGCATCATCATGGGCAATAAGGTAATAGGCATGTCTGAATGCTCGTAAGTGCTGCTGTGGGTCTTCTTTGCTTTGAAAGTGAGAAAATTTGGGAAGCTCCCACTGGTTGGGGTATGGTCTAATTGGAATGGAAGGATGAATAGGCTCATTGCAAATTTGCTCATATGAGAGAGCATTACGTGAGCCAGAAATGGAGGTCTCTAAGCTAGACATCTTATCCATCAGCATTTTGATGATATCTGCTGATGGATTGGCAGGTGGAGCGCCCCCTAGATTATAAGGCACTTGAAAAATATTGGGAGGGGCGTATGACGTGGTTGGTTGCGTAGATGCCACATATGGGTAGCTAGTTATTAGAGCAAAAGTTGGAGCCAAGGGCACTTGTGTTACTAGGTTGGTAGGCACAAGTTGGATAGGGGCCGTCAAGGATGGTTGAGGAGTGGCTACACTTGTTGACGGGTAAACGGTTACTCTTGTGTTGTTAGGTGCAAGAGTAGGGGGAATAGAGACTAGTAGGTTTTGGAAAGGTGTGGGGTTTGGTTGAGTGATTTGAGGTTGAGGGAGTACCAAAACCCCCATGGAGGTAGGTTTAGATGGAGTGGCTACGTTTTGAAGGTAAGACACAGTTGGGTTATTGGTGGAGGTGTTGTCTAGTGGCTGAATTGTAGGTGCAGTTGATGTGATTCTTGTCTCGACTAAGGAAGTCAGCATCCCATAGATTGGGTTGCCTAAGGAGTCTCATGTTTGGCTATGCATGAGATAGTGTTGTAAGGCTTTGACGTTAAGGTCCAAGAATCGTGCGAAATCTTGGTCCCCTTCTGGGATGATAAGAGTTTGAGGCGGGGTTGGGCGAGTAGGAGTTCTTTCAGTCTCTGAGTGGAACTCCATTATAGGGCTGGTTATAGATGGTGAAGGTGGAAGCAGTTGTTGATTAGCATGGTCAAGAAGGGCCTTGGTTTGACTGCGTGTCAAAACCATTCAAGGCAAGAAAGGATCAGGTTTCAAAAAATTGTGTTTTTATCAGTCTCAGAAAACTAGAATGAATGTTTAGACAGCCAGAAAGTTGGATTTTAAGCTTGCTATTTTTGGAAAAAAGAAAATGGACAGTGACCGACTTCGGTATAAAAACTGATGTCGGTGAAGAATACTACCGATGTCGGTCAAATGACCGATGCCGGTACAAAAAAGTTGTCGACGTCAGTTACAGAACTGATGTCGGTTACTGTGTTTTCCAAAAACTTAGAAAAAAAGTTTTTGGAAATGAAGAAGACATCCTTACCAGCTCAAAAAAGATAGATAAAAACAGAAAATAAGATGATGACAGACAGATCCTAGCGTTAAATCCCTAGAAATAATTTTATTAAGATCGTGTGGCTTATGCCTTAATGTGATGTTTGAGGAAGTTGGTTGTAAGAAGGGTCCTAGAATAGGTAATCTAAAGATGGTTTCAGGTATGTTTAGGTGCTCAAAAATCTATATTAGGTTCCGTACAGGCCTAGTGCTAAGGAGCAAGCTCCCCTCACTTCACGATTCCAGTGGTTAGCTGGTTTCGCTTAGCCAAAATATACTTTCCCTATAGTTTAGACTCTGCCAGAGAATAGAGTTTGCTTTCCCCTTGGTGGTGAAATCCAAGTAGGATTGCTGAGATGGGTAAGGTATCCGCTGGGTGATGAAATCCCAGTCGGGCCTTGTCTCAAGTGAGTTTGATGTTTAATTGAGTGCACGTGGTCTGGTTGTGTAACATCAAGTGATCTATGATTTATTCAATATGCGTTTTACTAATTACTAAGTGTGGACTAAGAAAATGCAAGCACAAGTAGAAATGTAATGTAGTATATTTTAAAGCCCCAAATCAAAATGTTAAATTGGAATGAAAACAAGTTTGAGAAAGGGTTAAAGAAAATGATTTTTTGACTAGTCTAGAAATGCAAGAAAAGAAAGAAAAAGTTCTTTTCATTTCCTGCTTATGATGTCTTTTTAGAAAAGAAGAAAGAGGTGAAGAGGAAGAAGCCTAATGCACCTAAATGAATAAAGAAGAAAGGGAACCCAAGGAAGGCCCTAAAGGGGTCCCACCGGGCGTGCCAAAATGTTTCTATTCAAATTTTGCTTTTAGATTCAAAGGAGAGAAAATGAGAAACTAAAGAAGGAACGCTCAAGGCTTGATGTGTACCTGGATATAGTCTGTGCACCATAATCCAGATGCTATGGGTACTCCTGTTTGGCTGTGGAGGAATGACACCTACAAAGAAAAGAAATTGAAAGAAGCTATCAAACTGGTCACAGTCACCGGTGTCGGTGGTCCTACCGGCATCGGTTGGTCAAGGTGCCGACGTCGGTTGGGTTAGTGACCGGCGTTGGTAGAGGCAAAGGTCTTTGGACGAGCTCTGATTAGGTCTGTGGTCCATGGATAGGGTCTGGTTAGGGTCTAGGTTTATTTGAGTGGTCTTGAGACAAAGTTTTGGGCTTGGTTAAATGGTCTGGGGTCTGGGTTTGAGAGTCTGGTTGAATGGACAGAGTATATGGTCTGACAGAGGATAGAGACAATAGGAAGATGGAGAAGTAAAGATTCAGGTCTAGCTTGGTTAACAGTCTAGTTTGGGGAGAGGGAGTGCTGAATCTAATTCATAATACTTAGAAGCAAATGACTATAAAACACAAAGAAAACACAGACAATATACTTACCTGTGACTTGTTGAAGGTGTGCTACTGATGATTCCCGTACCTGCTATTGATGTAGCCTGTGTAGAGAACCTGTTTCTAATGGAGAACCCTGAAGTTGTTGCTGCACCTGAGGGAGAGAGTGAGAGGCTTGACTGAGAGATTTGGTAGATTAATGGATGGTCGAAGACTAAAGATTGAAGGATTCGTGATTTGTTTCCAGAGATTAGCCGATTGTGATTGGGGTTGTCAAAGAGTTAGAAAAGTTGGTTAAGTATAAACGACGTCGGTGATTTCGCCGGTTTCGGCCAACATTTGACCAACGTCGGTGGGTTTAGAATGGGAAAAAAGAGCTACCAAGCCCGTTTTTCATCCGCCAAGTGCACTATCCATTGGAGAATGTCGAAGGTTGGGCTAAATACGTACGAGAGTTTGTTATGCGGTTAGAGAGAAGTAAGAATAGGTCTTGGGTGAGTCATAGGATGGGAATTAGTCCAAGGCGAGGTGTCCTAGGTGAGGTGTCATGGGTGATGTGTCCAAGGAGGGGGGGTTAATTCAAAATAAGTTTATTATTTTAAATTAGTAATTTTTAGGAATGGGTTAGGAATGGACCAAGGTGGGGAATGACCAAGGGTTAGACACTATTTATGTGTCTACACCAACACACCTGGTGTCTATAAGGTGTCATTCCTATAGGTGACAATAAGAGCTATACCTGAAAGCGCAGAGATAGAAAGAATCTACTATACCATGTGCCCCTTCCATAACACCTATGGCGATTCTCTATTTTCTGTGTGTTCCATTAAAGCCTCCATATTAAACTTCCTATAGTCTGGTCCATTTACCAGTTGAAGTGTACGTATGTGTTTGTATGGTTCAGAGTGTGAGTGTGAGTAGGTTGAATCATTTGGTGCATCACCTCTTTTAGAGTAGTTTTTTTTTCCTATAATCCTTCTCCCTTTTCATCCCCCCATTATATGTGTGTGTGTGTGTGTGTGTGTGTGTGTGTGTGTGTGTGTGTGTGTGTGTGTGTGTGTATGTATTAGAACTAATTAGAACAACTCATATACATCAAAGGGAGCTAGACCTTACCTAGAGACTCTCCCCTCTAGCTTCGCTAGTCCCACAAGTGAGAGGGGAGTTTCCATTGTTGTGTGTGGAAGGCAAGAGCTTAGCCTCCTGCCCTGGGTGCAATCCACTGTGTCAACAATTTTTGGCACACTTGGTGGGACTCAATTTCTTACACTCAATAAAGTTTTAGGATTGATGCTAGTCCTGTTACACCAAAATCAACTATTTTTAGCATCTGGTGACTTCACTGGTAAGAACTTCATTTTCTAATCAAAGACCAGTCTGACTTCCTATGCCTAAAGTCACCACATGGTCTGCTTCTAAGGGTGTCCCTTTTGAATTTATTGAATTACCTTTGAACTCAGTAAAACAACTGAGATTTGAGAGGACCAATCCTCATTTAGCAAACCACTTTCCCAAATCTGCTATAAAGAACACATACGGAACAAGGCTACAGTTACATCCCATCATAGCTATGGCACTACCCTTTATGACTTTTTTGTGGTCAGAGCCCCTTTAATCTCTAACACTATGACCCAATTCCAAGAGCAGTCCTCAAAAGTGTGCCTCCCTTTGATGGAGAGAGGCCCATCATAGTTATCAAACACATCATAAATATGGCTAACCTCTGCAATATTCACAATGTCACTGAGGAGAATATTACAATCAAATTGCTGGTATTGTCTCTCAAGGGCAAAGCTCTGGACTAGTATGGGACTTTGACTATAAATTCAATCAGTTCTTAGAATGAATTAGGCACTCACTTGATGGAACATTTTGGGGAAAAGAGAAATCACCTCTCGCTTATTGAGCAGCTGACTACCATGAAAAGAGCCCCACATTACATGCAATATTTCAACACTCAATTTTAGAAGACATGGGATGGAATCCCCATTCTGGTAAAACCTACTCCTAGTTATACTTTCCTATATTACTTAAGAGCATTAAATAGTGATATCATTGTTATGATACAATCCATGGGAGGACATGTGTTGCCTGCCACCTATGACATAGCTATAACAGCTAAAAATTGCTTAATGCAGGCTGGGAAGATAGATCCTAGACACCATATGCCACTTTTCCCTGAAGTGCTGCCTCCAATCTAGACTATTGCTCCCACCTTAGCTCTTTTGTCTAGCATAGAAAAGCCAACTGCTACTCCATCCAATGAACTCCATGAAGTTAAGAGTCTATTGAAAAGTATGTCAAATGAACTTATGGCTCTTAAAAGGTAGCAAGCTCAAAGCAACTGACCAAACCAAGGATACCAACAGTATGGTCAAGCTCCTAGACCCCCTTTCCAAAATTACAATCAAAGATAGGGTCAGCTTAGTCAGACCAGAACCTTTCAAGGCTACAACCTAGGTGCCCCTTCATCATCTAAGGTTATGGTGCTTGTTTAAAACAATCTGGTGTAAGAGTAGCCAAGTTGTTCAACCATGGGATATGGTCAGGAGTAGGCTATTTATACAAATGAAATGATGGGTTATTTCCCAAATACTACCTATGGTGTTGTTTTGGCACTGCTTGAAGATGAATCTTACATGCTTGAAGCATTATTTGTTGCCACTGTAGTTATTTATATAATATTTTTTCTCATTTAGATTAAAACTATAGTATATATGAGAATTATCATAACTATGAATGTAAGTGTAAAAAAAGTGGTCCCTTTGACATTTTTACAACTACATATTCCAAAAATTGAGACTAAGTAGTTAGCAGTTGTGTAGTAATAGTTGATGTATCTATCGAAGTAGTTTCTTATTTATATGCTTCCAACGTAATATAAAATGCATAACTTGAGGAAAAAACTATTTTTATTTTTTTTAAATGAAAAATAATCCCTTTATATAATATTGGAATATTTACCATTAATTTTTGATGAATGATAAGAGAAGCTTTAAATACCACATTGAGCGTATCTATATTGGCCACATTATCTTTAAAAAGGAGTTATCTATAGTATTATTTATCATTGGTTTTGTACATGGTCCCTTATATTTCAATGTGGAAACTATTAGTAGCCACATGGAGTAGGTCCTTAAAAATTTGTCTTGTGACTAATTTTCCCATTGGAGTATAGATGCTTGTAACATTCATGTGTCTCAAAATATAGACAACCCATTGCTTATGGCTCACAAATTGTTGTACCAAAGTGTGCATCCCCTTTTTTCCATTTTAGTAGTCTATCCCTATTTATGGCTACATGATTCCATGCTAATGTAACATCTAGTACCATAATTATTTTAAAATGTGCATAATATTTATTACTTATGGCATTGCCTATAATTTTGATCTAGGATTTCATATCTTTAATAGTTTCATAAGACATAGACACACTTCCCCACTTAGGATTTGATTCATATCTTGCATATATTATTGAAAAAATGATGTTATATAATGTCATGGTTTCACCATACACATTATCCATAATATCCTAGGGAGACTTAATAGCATTTATCTTCTATAACCTCTTCTTTGATTGATCATAAATTCTAGACATATGATTAAAGACTCCCCCAGTCGCATCTATAAAACTATAAGGATCATACTTATACTCATTTTAATCCCCTTGGTGAACCTTCATTTTATTTTTTAAGCAGAATACATCCTCCCCTTTCTCTAATTCCATGGTCTCACCCTCAACCAACATAGTCTTCCTTTTGACCCTCGTTAATGTATTGGTATGTTTGTTGAAATGAAATGCCACAATATGTTTCTTAGTAATAGCCAAATATTGTCATATTATTTCCTATTCTTAAAAATTATAGATCCAAGTAGGAATTTTTACTATAGGTTTATTTCTACCCAAATCTATAGGTGTAGAAATGGAAGGTGGAGGATTATCTGGTGAAATCATTTGTGTTAAAGTAGATTGGATGGAAACATAAGGTGTTGAAGGTTAAATAAAGGAAGGAACTATTATCCTCCATCATGTGTATTTCCTTGGTGGAGGTGTATAAATAATTTATTTAGTTTTGGCTTGGGTTTTCTAAACCAAAACTATAGAATAATTTATTGACGTGGTATGGACAATAGGCATATCCAATTAGGTAGATTACCATTCTAATGGAGACTATGTATAAATAATAGAGGAGGATACTAGTTATTCAAAATATGTTTAAGCCCTATTAGCTTATGGATAATTAATATTGAAGAAAGAATGAGTTACCAAGGTTTGAGTCAAATTATGTAAATATTCTGTAAAAAATGTATAAGTAAGCTTGGTAGTAATAATAGTATTGGAATCAAATGAATTGGTTAGTAGGACTTGGTTATTTAATTTTAAATAACCATCCATTAACAAATAAGGAGTTTCACTAGTACCTTATCTAGATATACTCATACCAATAGGATTATTAGTTTAAGTGATATGAGAACTTACATTATCAAGAGCGTGTTTCTTTCCTCTATAGTAACATTTATTAGAATATCAACTATTTTTACTACTTGAGTAGTTGTTGGAATCTCATTTGTTTCCTTCTAAATAGAGACTGATCTGGTGTCCAAAATAATCTTTAATTGTTGCATTTAAATCTCAAGAGGGATACATGGGAAGGTAAATACTTTTGTGTGATTAAATCCATAGAATGGTACTTTATTATGGAATCTTGTGGCTACCTCTTATGTTTCCTTGTCTCTTTTTTTTTCTCCCTCTTGATCATGTTCTCCTGTTTATTCCTCTAAGTCTTGTACTTTTTCCTCTAGTGGTTCACTTAATGCTTGTTCATCCTCTATTTATGTATAAAGGGGGCCTTGTAGAACACTTGAGTATTTAATAGGTCTCTCTTATTTTTTCAATATACAAATCTAAGGACATAACAAGGGACTTTTAGTATCCCTTTTATATGTAATTAAAGAAGGACAAATAAAGATAACAATTGGCCCTGTGGGTTTAAATAGAACATTGAATAATGGTGGAGCCATAGGGAATGTATATGGTGACTTAGTAGTAGTGGTGGTGTTGGTGGTAAATGATGAAGATGCCACTAGAATAAATACTAGTGAAGATGTAGTGGGAACATAAATATATAATTGTGGAAATGGAATTAAATCACTTTCATTTTTCATTATTGATGGTAGAGGCATTTGTGTGAAGTAAGGTGACCAAATTATCATGTTCATAACTATAGGTACTCCCATGCCTATCGTAAATGGTGGAGAAACAACACTTAGATGTCTTGGAATATCTCTGAGGATATTAGACCTAATACACTGGTTAGTCTCTATGGATGTGCTTATTTCCACTTAAGGGGGAGGAATGTGAAACTATGGTGGAATTATATCCTCATTATCTATTATTTTTACATATTATTCTATGATACAAGGATCATAATGGATTATTTGTGCTATTATCATTGACATATTTTATTTTTTATTTTTTATTATGATCTTGGTATCATCCTCTACATTTAAAAATATGGAGTCATGTCCAATACATTGATGCCCATATTTTATTTTAACCTTATGCTTAAGCTTTTCAATAACATCCCTAATGGTCTAACTTAGATCCTAGTACCTGAATGCAAATTTCCCCAAAACATAATGCATCTTGACCTTGCCCATTGAATAAATATGTTCCTGTTTCATATATTATATGTGTCCAATACTAAAGTGAGCTTATGGATAATTCCTTACCTAGAACCTTTCAAATTTATGTCAACATTGTTGGATAATTGGAAATTAATTTATTCTTTGACCTAATTATTTATAAAATATCATGGTAGATATAGTGGGACTATGTAATTTCCCTCTATCCTTATCATTATATGATTAGGGTAGAACCAATAGTTCCCCATCTTTCTAATGCTCATTTTGATCGAGTCTAATAACTTGGGCATAACTTATCCATAAATTGACCTATATACCATTGGATAAAATGTGTCTAATTATATTAATATGATTTTTAAATTGATATATGGATAAGGTTAAATTCATCACAAATATTATTTTTAGGATAATCAATTGATGGTTCCCATCTCTCATCTTGTGACATAGTTACTATGGCATTTATGGCATCCACTAGATATGACATCATATATAAATTGAAATATAATAAATTCTCTAGTTTGGACATCTAAATTTTCATATTTGAAATAATGACATCCCCAAGGCTTATATTCCTTCTAGAACTCAAATTGATATCCCAAAAAGGACCCATATTTCATGGACATAAAAAATACTTGGGAAACTATAAAACCTATTTAATAGCTTCATAACTAATCTTATCCCTAGTCTAAATTTAAATATGGGAGTGAATTAAATTTGGCCTTGAATTAAAAAATTATCTAGGTTTGTGGTCCATTATTCAATTCACCCTTGATTTTATTTTCTACTAACCACACATATTTTTTAGGTTAGTTATGGGTCTTCTCAAGAACTGGTAACTTGTAGTACCTATCGATTGTGTTACATAAAAATGAAATATGTTTCCATCAATTTTTCCATTGATAAATAAATCATATAGCAATTTGATACAAGGAATTACATCTTGTTTTGATGAAATAATGTGTAAGCATACTACATTGATTTATAGTATGTCATTGATGTATATTATTATAGACATGGAAAACTAATATTTAACATTGTATGGCTCTATTTCATCAACCTTTACCCAAATATTTTAAAAGTTAATAAATTGGTATTCTAATGTTGTTGGATCAAAAATTATTTCCATATACTTTGTCCTTATAGTAATAGAATATACATATGGAAGGGGAACATGAGAATAAGATGCCATTGAAATTTTGTGAAATTATTTTTGAATGCACTGGAAAGATAAGAATTCATAAGGAATATCAAATTCACAAACTCGATAGGATAACAAGAGAGAATTGTTGTTGAAATTTTATTTGAAATGTAAATATACTAAAAATATTTTGTTGGGATTGAAACTTGAATGCATTTAATTTCCAATTCATGCATAGTAATTACAGACAATGATATTTTGATTTGTTACCCATCTATTTCTCTTTCATTTTAATTTTTGATTTTGTAATGTCATCTTTTAGTGGACTCATCTACCACTTGGAACCTTCTAACTTATTTTGGATGATTAGTCATCCTAAAATTATATATGTCTCTTTATGGTGATTTTATGGATTATTTTCATGTCTTTAACTTGATTTATTCATAGGGAGACACATGAAACTATGTATCTCACTTGTTGGGTGTCAAGCTCTAAATTTTGTACTTTGGTGTTTTGACCACAAATGAACATGATTAAGACTCTTGGTAGGATCTTGTTTGACTATTATGTCCTTGGGTTTTACTGTGTACCTCCATTTGGTAGGGTGCAATTTCTTAGAATGGTTCTACTTGGATGGTATTTTAACCTTTTAGTGTTTTACTTATGTAAATCCTAAGCTAGATTAAAGGGTTGAGTTTGTCTAAATTAGTGTAATAATATGAAATAAATAACCACTGATTTTTTTATAGAATTTGAATTGATTTGAATTTATAAAATAGTAATAAATATGTGAAAATAGAGACTTATCTAGAAAAAATATGGCATGAAAGATTTAGGTGCTTAAAATTAGGTTCTGGACAGTTTTGAGTGTCATCAAAAGAGTCCTTGAGTCAAATTATTCCTTAGACAATAGTGCCCCACTTGGATAGTAGCTCCATGTGGCTCTAGTGTCTTGAAAATAACACTAGTGCCCTCTTTGTAGTATTATACCTAAATTTTGGGAGCAACTACACCTATGTTTCTGGGTTCTATTATTGCACACAAGAAATTAGATACTCTATTTTGTGCCTATAACAATTAATTTATGTTAAAAACCCTAATCCTCATTAAAAGTATGACATGAGATGCAAATGTGTGTTTGTTAGTAGGATAGGCTAGACATTCTTAACACCCTACTGTGAAGAGAGTTTCCTACATACCAATACTTTGAGGAGGGACCAAGCCTAATGTAGTTATTCCACCTAGTGTTTCATGCAAATACAGCTAAATTCTACAATGATAATGGTCTTGAGTGCCTTGAGTGTGCTTGAGATTAGAAATCTTTGAAATCTAGTCTTAGGGTAGATGTAAATGCTAGTATGTAGAAGTATGGCAGGATAGGGATTGATAACCTTGATTTTGCTCAACTTATTTCTTATTTGAATATTATCCTTGCATCTATTTCCCATATAGTGGATAGAGGTCTAATATTCTTGAATTTATAGTGTTTCATAGCTTTTGTGAATAATAAAATGTGCTTAGGCCAACCTTAAGATGGTTACATATTTACAAACATATATATTCAAGAGAGTTAGGGTAAGGAAATCTAGAACCATGTGGTTCTAGTGTATTTAATGTGGCACTAGTGTCTAATTAGTAGGTTATTGAGCATGAAGGATTAGGATTTGGGAATGCAGATCTAAGACTATGTTTTGGCTGACTAGAGATGGATAGAAAAGTGTGACAAAGGCTCTAGGATAGATCTAGGGCTACGCTAGGAATAATTTATCTCAATAAACACTCTTAGCATCCAAATACCACTTTTGGGTGATTAAATTTTCCTACCCTTTATGCAATAAATGAAATAAAGGGAAATGCCTAATAAAAATGAAAAGGAAGCATACCTAAATGTACCTAGGAAGTCAAGCCCATGTAGTTGATTTTGATTATGTGAAGTTGGGCTTGAATATGTGAATCATGATCTAAAGCATGACCTATAATAAAATGTGCATAAATCAATCCTTAATTAAGATATATCAAAAGCAAAAGACTCTATTGAATAAAGTAACATATTAAAATTGAGTAAAGAGATATGAAAGAGAAAAGGAATGAATACACCCGGTTAGGTACATGAGCCGATGTATAAACTTGGTGATAAACTATGTTTGTGTGTACATATTGATCAAATCATTGATTATCTTGGATTGAGATGATAACTTTCTCAATACTTATATGTCAGTGGCTCAAGAACTCAATCTAATCTTGACTCCATCATTGTCCACCCTTACTTGGTGGAGTATGACCTATGGATATCTTTGATTAGAGTGTAGTGTGTCCAACCCTCTCATGTGGGTGGCTCAAGAAATCAAGTAGATTATGAATCCATTATTTCCCACTCATGTGTAGTAGTGCATCTAAAACTAAACTCTACAAAGTGTTGAAATGTCTAATTGGATATATCTAACTATGTATATTAGCTCTATGAACACTTGAGTACATTAGGTAGCTCTGGAAAACTGAGGAATGCCAACAACTATAGATGGAGTAAGGCATGAAACTGATGACAACTTGGAATATGATATTAAGTGTATATAGTGTATTTAATGACATGAAGTTTTCCATTCCATCTGATCAACTTGTGTGTAATTGAGCATATGGATAATATGTGCCATGCACATGCCCCTAATTTGATATCTAATTATATTGATTCTAGACTGAGTTAAAATAATTATATCTATGTATTTGAATTAAATGTGGGGATTATCATGCTATGCATTATGCCCCCAATCTAAGCAACTAATATGAATTAGTGTGAATATGAGAAAAATATGAACATAAATGTCAAACCTATAGTTATATTTGTGTAAATATATATTGTAAATGGTGTATTATTATGGTTAATCTAGACTGTCCTAAAAATGGGGCTTCTGGATAGTAGTGCCATGTGGTGTTAATGTCTATCTGGTCTAAAACTAAGGGACTAAATTATTTTTTGAGTCCCTATTTTTTCATGTGTCTTACCTATATTTGATTTCCAAACAATGAGCGTATGTGCTGAAAATGATCTATGAATATCAATGTAGGATCCTAATCTCTAGGATAAACCCATGTGAATGACTCCTATTTTGTGGCTAGTTATTGAACTATACAAGAACTATCCTCAAAATAAATACCTCTACAAAATGTGTTATCCATAGAATATATGATAACTACATGAGAATCTAGTATAATGTGCAAATATAACATCATAATGTAAAATAATCTGTTCATAACTATGCAATGTAAGATGTATGTTATATTTATCATTGCACAATGGTGTCAATATATAAGTAATCACTATGTATAACAATAAATCTAAGTAGCTACCTAGGGGAATGGGTCATGATGTCCATCATGATACTCAAGTACGAAGGGTAGACACATGAGGTTCTTCACTGTAGAGTAATTTCCTACTCTATGTCGTATTTATTTTACTTTTTGATTTGAGCACTACAATTTTGGTTCCTACGTATCCTTGGATGTCACGGCATAATTTTGAAGCAGAGGGCCAGTTCATTTTGCCTAAGTATCGAAGTGCAGTGGAAGCTGCCAAGTGTTGCCCTTCGAGCATGAGTGTTTTTCTCCTTCTTGTTTCCTTCATCTCATTTTTCCCAAGTATCGAATTCAAGCAGAAGCCACCACATGTCAATTTTTGGGAGATAAAAATGGACAACTGGCATCCTTTGAACACCCTTTTTTAACTTTTGGGAAGGCCACAGAATGTGCCACATACCTAATAATGGCTAAGCAGAATCCACCACATGTCAGAGTTTGGGTCTCATAGAGGCACCTGTGTTTCATTCTACCTTTTGACAAAGACTTTCAATAGACCAAGCAATATAGAGAGTGGAAAGTGCTAGGTGGTAGTTTTAAAGACCCTAAATGACCTTTTTCAAGAAGGCAGTGGAAGACACCACATTCCCCAAATAGAGAAGTGGAAGATGCCACGTATCTTCCCAGGAGCAACAGAGATTGCCATGTGTCAATTTCTGAGAGACCATCTTTGAGCCTAATTGCCAAATAAAGATTGTGGTGGGTTCCCAAATGTTATTTCAAAGGACCAAGGAAGCACTGAGTGTTAACAAGTGAAGACTACCACATGCATCCATCCTTTCCTTAAAGTTTCCCAAGCAAGGAATGCATAATTTTTGTTTGATAAAGTTGCAAAGTATTGAGGAAGTAGGTTGTGATAGGTATCGAAGGTAGAGTGTTCCTGAGTAGAATATAGGGAAAGTGGAAGTGGCCAAGTGTCATCATCTAGTGCCTTCTAGACAATAGGAGGGAAAATTCATAAATTGACTAAGTTTCCTCTTCCATTTCAAAGTGCCCGTCTACTTGTTACAGTGAAAATGGGGGGAAATTCGGTGAGAGTTACTTTTGGTAGATAGAACATTACACAGGTAAATTTTTGGGGCTTACAAACATTGAAGATGCTGTCTGTTTGTCTCCTAATAGCAGAGGTAGAGTAGACAGTTGAGTGGCCAAATAGATGATGGAATGAATAATTTATAGCGTGAAGAGAGGTACTAGACATGGATTGCCATGCCACAGTCAGGGCAGTTCCTGATAAGACCAAGATGCATCCAAGGCATTGAATGCACCATTTGTTTTGTCCCCTGTGAGTGAAAGATGGAGTGGAATTGTGTAGGAGAGAAAGTGATCAAAGGAGACATCCGAAGCTATATAAGCAAGATTGTAAAATCAAAAAAAAGGGGGGGAATTCTCATAGTTTTAGACTTTTAGAGTTTTTGACCAATAATATCATTTGCTTTTGTTACATTTTCTTGAGTTGAAAGGTTTATATGATTGTGTGTGTTTCTACATCTTTTGTATGACTGGAAGATTCAATAAGAAAATTGAACACTATGCCCTTGTTGATGTTATCTGTGTCATTTGCAAAGTAGTCTATGCTGTAGATTTTCTAGTGTTGTGATCAGAAATGTTATTTGCTTCTATCCCATTTTCTAGAGTCTAAAGTTCTACATAACTATGCATGACTTTTGTGCCTCTAATATGATTGGAAGATTCTATTAAGAAGATTGAACACTATGCCTTTGTTGACAATTCTTGTATCTCAGCAAAAGACTTCCCTATTGTGAGCCTCTATTTTTGTTATTTCAATCTTTTACATTGATCATGCACTTGTTTGCTCTTAAATGTAATAGTATCATATAATAGTCTCACTATGCTCAGGTTAGGATTAGGATTACACTTAGGTGCATCACCATAGTTAGGTTTTAGTTCCTACATTTGCATTTTTGTTTAATCTCCTATCCCTTTTCCCCAAACACCTAATACAAAAGAAGAGACCAACTTCTCTTAAATTTGGAGGTTGTTTCAAGCTGCATCATCCCACAACTTGAAACTTCCCATTGTTGTTGATTAAAATCAAGCACAATTTTAAGGCATCAACAATTTTTGGCATGCCCGATGGGATAGAGCTTTCAAGGAATTAAAGAAATTTTGGTGTATTCTTTAGCCAATTAGCCTTTGGAGGTTTTCATCAACACCAACAATGACTCTGAGTCATCAGCCGATCAAGCAGTATCATCAAGAAATCCCTTTTGGTATGTATAATTCTGTTACTCATAGCTATGAGTCCTATTCTCCTTATATATTTAATCAAGATCAAGTTCCTCCTAAAACATCTCCAAGTAATGAGGATGCACATGGCCACGAGCTATACTAGTTTTATGCCTAGTCTAATCTCATTTTCACCTTCAAGAAAGCATTGCTGGGATTTAAAAAATATGTGTTAGAGCTTGACAACAAAAGGGAATATGGCCAAGAAATTCCTTATCATGTCATCTATCAAGTGAGGGAAGCATTAGACTTGATCAAAAGTGAGTGGGATCCCATTGAAAGCACAAATTGGCAAGAACTTACATATGAAATGCTGGATGGGTGTGGATTGATTGCATTTCTAGAAGAAAGGCTAAGCATTCATGAGAACCAGCCTTACCAAGTCTACCAAACTTCATATCCAACACCACAAATCCCATATCAAACATATGCCACCCCTGTTCATGAACAAGGTCAGACTTGTCAAGATCGTATCCCCAATAATGTAGAGTTTATGATAGCAGCAAGTCAAGAGGACCCCAAACTCTCACTTTTTCCTCAAGTCCCTTCCTCCCTTACTCAAGAAGCTTCTTGTTTTCCATCACATCCTTCTTATTCATCCCCTTTTGAAGAAGAATATATTTTGAAAGAGGCAATTGAGTATGCAGAAGAATATGCTCAATTCATGGCTAATCAAGAGGATTCCATAAGTACAGATAAGGAGGAAATCACTATAGATTCCCCTTTTGATGAGCAAGAGGATAAGCCACAAGCTTTTTCCTTCACTTCAGATGAGGAGGAGATCATTTCTAACTTTTTCCTTACTTTGCAAGAAGATATAGAAGAACATGGATACTACCTTGACCAAGTCATTGAGACAGATGACACTATCCTGGAAGAAGGCTATGGATTGGCCAAGTATGGAGAAGACAACATCAAGACTCAACTGAGTATGCAGAAGGAATGCTGGTTTTCAGATTCATCCTTTCAAGAGGATGAAATCATCAAAGAGCATACTGATGTAATAAAGCTAGAATCTGAAGAAGATGAGCTAAAAGATAATGGATATCAAAAGGCACAGAGTGAAGAACCAATAGCCAATGATTTATTGATGACACCCGACAACATGAAGAACCAATATTTGATGGGCATTCAAGGACAAGAAGAGTTCATAGGTGTCAAATACATGTTTTACTCAGACTCATTCGAGTGCAGGCAAATTCATGTGGCCAACACAGAGGACATCCCATCAAAGGTATACCCATTGCAATCACTAGTATGGCAACACAAGTTGGCTTGTCATAAAGAAGACGTTAGAAAGTTCATTTTTGATCTTGGAGGAAAATAAGGATTTGTAATTAATGTAGTTAGGTAGTTTCCATTCCTGCATTTCTTTGTTTTGTTTTTTTCTTTCTCACTTTTCTTTTGAAATAAGCATTTTAAACGCATCTTAGAAGCTTTAAATTCTTTAAATTTTGCCACAATAAATGCTTCCCCAATCTTTTGAAATCTCCAAGGTACCTTGCACTGCATAATGTGTCTACCTCATTGTTTCTCAAGGATTGAGTAGGATTTGCTAACGGTCACCTTAATTTAATGTTATTTGGGACTTGATAGGCCCATAAATATCCCTTAGCAAATTTTAAAGTTTAAAAACTCTCAAGCATTCTTATGAAAATATCTTGCTCGTTTTGATTATGGTGCCTAGTGAAATTTGTTGTAGCAAGCATGTTTTTATCTTGCAAAAGGTTCATACCAGGTTATTATACAAGAGATTTAGAGATGGTGAGAACATCAGCATCACAACAAGGAACAGGGGCACCTAGATATCTCAACAGATTATTGGCAAGTAAATCATACATGGTAGCTCCTATGCAACCACCAAGAAGCTACCTGAGAACAAAAGCCTTGGGAGTCAGTCAGACCACTGACCCATCCAAAGTAAGGGACTATGCAGATGGAATCATGGACTCGATTCTACAAAGATCCAATGGAAAGAACCTCAGAGAAGGGGCACACCAAAGGTGTCTACAAAGAGCCTACACAAGGCAATATGAGACATTTGAGATGAGAATGTGGACCTCACAAATGGCTCAATTCATTGTCCTAACTATGCACCCATGCCCAAATATAATTGAATTGTGCATGGACTTGCTCCATCTGCAATCTTACACCATTCAGCAAGGCCCATTCATGCTACAAATCACCCCATCGGCCATTAGGGATATGCTTGACCTATAATACGATGGTTCTACCACCTTCCCCACCATTGATAGGATGTAAAGGACATGGGAAAATGTCAACAATCAGACTAGGTTTTTGAGTTTTGAGTTGCAAATAGCCGATGGCGACACAATGGTACCCACGATCCCAACATCAAGGACTTAGTTCACACCCACCAGCCAAGATGCACTGTCGATGATGGTTCACATCTTTGGCATGAAGGATGACATGGCAATATATGCTGAGCAGATGGCCATTCTCTTTAGGCTAAAAATAATTGACAAGATGCAGGAGTACCATGTTGATTTCTCTGAGCACATCACCTTCTTGATTGTTGAGCAGCTAACCCAATTCAGGTCAAAGGGGATATTCAGGTATTCCTCCTTTTTGTTCCATCTCATTTTGCACCAAAACTCTAACCTCTTCTCCCAATTCATGAGTCTAAACCTATACAACCCAACTTTTAACCCCTAAAAGACCATCCTTATGTCTGCATGGACACATGTTTTATCAAGAACAAGTGACACGCATGATTTTTGGGAACTATTCATCGCCCCTATTCTTCATTGCCTCAGCCTTGAGCCTGTTATAAAAAATCTATTCCCAAGTGTTACAAACCTCCTGGTTAGTTGTCCCATCCCATGTGATTTCTATTTTGGAGCCCATCACACAACCTTAAGGGTCCATGGATTTTGTGGGGAGATAGTGTTGCTACCAAAAGTTTTGACTCTTTGGTTAGCATTCTTAGAAATCACCAGGTAGGTGTCGGTGGTTGATAATGAATATGGCTCAAGGAAGAAGAAGAGGAGATTGTACAATCTCCTGTGGATGGCAGGTAGGGTGAGCCTAGAAGCGAAAGAAGCTGAGACCATGTTGCTGAGGAAATTGACCTTCCTGGGTTTCCTATTGGTCGAGGACAAGTGGGTTTATGACCCAGCTGATTACATAGCCTTCATAGTGAAGACAAATAAAATTGGAGCTAGGATTGCACATGAAGGCCGCCCTTTTTGGGAGAACAAGAAGAATCCTGTTGAAGATGCCCCTGGTCTCTATGTTGAGCTAACATATTTGCCACCTCCATAGAATAGGCCATGAGAGACCTTCTATGATAAATAGAGGGATTATGATCCCAAATTCAGGATGACCTCTGGTTTGAGAAGGACACTGATGAACAAAGGATGGGATGTAGAAAAAATTGAGGCCTATTGGAAATATAGGCGAGAAATTTCTGAAACCACACATGCCTTTAGAGGCATAGACTCAGATGAAAGGTAGGAAGAACTTTAGGATGAATGGCATCCATCCCCTATGTCTAACCTAGAAACAAGCCAAACAATGACACTTGGGGTGGGGCAAGCAGCTGGAGCAGGACTGAGCCAACAACTGCAGACTTTAGAGCAAGCTGCAGCTTCCACAGAGTAACAAAGAAGTGTGGTGTCTTCACCACCATAAGCTTCCATATCATCAGAAGTAATTGAAGTCCCCATTTTTCCACATGCACCATCAGTAATAGCATAGGTGGAAGGGAAACAAACGTAGCTAGAGGTAGAAACACCCAGGAAGAGAAGAAGGGTGCAGTTTTAATTAGACCTAGAAGAGGAAGAAGAGCCTTCACAGTGCCCAGTGTAGAGCACTACGAATTCTCCTCAGGTAGGAATTACTCCCCCTCTTCCCACTCAATCCATTCCTCACTCTGCTGGCATGGTGCCTCCACTCAGCCAAATGAAACCTCCCCATCCTTGATGCCTCAAGCCTTAACAATACCCTATTTCTCCCCCTCTGTTCCCAGAAAGATGCCCTTATAACTCACCCCTAACTAGCCAATGGCTCTCCAATATAGTCTGCCACAAGGATTTCTCTTTGTAGGGGGACATATTGCATCCCCTTCCACCTTCCAAATGCAATCTGATGCCGCTAGGAAGGCAAGAGAAGCCTGATTGGAGAAGAAGAGGATTAAGGAGAATAAAACACTGGCTATTCCACATTTAAGGTCACAATTTGACCCCATCCAACAACAACTGATGGTGACCCATTTGTCACCCAACATTGCCAGGCTGAGTGAATAAATGTAGCTGAAAGACTACACCATAGACGTAGTGGCCATTGACATGTCCTTGTTAAAGCCTCAAGATAGAGTCGAGCTACTGACTGAATCCACTTCTACGGTCATAGAAGATTACTTGAAGAAATCAAGGAGACTGTAGAAGATGGAGGCTAATTTGGCCCAAGAGAAGGCAAACTATAATAGTTTGTCTGAACAAATAAATAGGAAAGACAACGACATAGCTAGCTATAGAAATAGTTGCAAGATACTATTTCCCTCCAGACTCAATGGGCAATTTAAGCCCAATATGATTCATTGAAGATGAAGCTTGCACTTGCAAAGGATGCAGCAACAAATCTAAAATGGGAAAATGCAACATTATAGGGAAGAGTCGAAGGACTCCAACTGTAGGTTACCCAATCATAGCAAGGGCTACTAGAAGAATAGAACAAGGTTGTGGCTTTTCAAGCCCAGCTCTAGGCTGAGCAATAAAGGACAACACAACTGGCAATTGAGCTGACCAATAGGCCTAGAGGTATTAAAGTATTGCAACTAGTGAAGGATATCTAGGAGTTAGTGTGGGTGAGAATCTCTTTGGATATTCTCCAGCTCAGGCCATTTTCACCTTCCTACTCAACAAACAACAACTATGTGAAAGGGTGGAAAATTTAGTACAAAACACTCTAGCCACGATCCCCAGAAGAGTCACAGACTCCCATTCATTACTGGAGAAGCTCTATGACACAAGGGATGCAACATTGGTAGCTACAGGAATCCCAGACAAAATGGCCACCACAAAATGGGTCAATGAGGAGCTTAGTCACAATGTTGCCACCAACAGTTGCAAAAGTTATCTCGATGTCATGAAAGAAGGCATCGGTGAGATGAGACACCACATTGAAGATTTGGTGCAACTAGGCCTGCCTTCCCCATTTCTAGATGCAAAGATGGTCCTGATGGCTGATCAACTTCAACCATTGTTATTGGCTAAACAAAGGGATCAGACAATTTTCTAGAGCTTGTAAGATGATTCCTCAGCCCTAGAGGTTGAAACTGTTCTGATTCCTATTTTTTGGCTAGAATCCAAGCTAAAAAGCCATGGTCCATATCCTACAAACCTTTTCACACAAAGATATTATCAACCTTGATCTAGCCTTCATGGAACTGTAGAGCAAGCAAGGATTATCTAACCATGAGTGGTCTATCTACCAAATAGCTCTTTTAAAGCTGTAAATTTTGAAATTTTGATCAAGTGGGAGTCAGGTTCTTTTTGAGTAGGCTCAAAAGTCTTGGAGGTCACCAATAACTGTAGAGCAATTTCTTACTCTACGTCATATTTATTTTATTTTTTGATTCAAGCACTACAATTTTGGTTCCTATGTATCCTTGGATGTCATGGCATAATTATGAAGTAGAGGGCCAGTTCATTTTGCCTAAGTATCGAAGTGCAGTGGAAGTCCCTTCGAGCACAAGTCTTTTTCCCCTTCTTGTTTCCTTTTTCTCATTTTGCCCAAGTATCAAATTCAAGTCAAAGTCACCATGTGTCAATTTCTAGGAGACAAAGATGGATAGCTGGCATCCTCCGAACACCCTTTTGTAACTTTTGGGAAGGCCACAAAATGTGCCACAAACCTAATAATGGCTAAGCAGAACACACCACATGTTAATGTCTGAGTCTCATAAAGGCACCCATGTTTCATTCTACCTTTTTACAAAGACTTTCAATGGACCAAGCAGCATAGAGAGTGGAAAGCACTAGGTGGTAGTTGCAAAGACCCTGGATGACCTTTTTGAAGAAGGCAGTGGAAGATGCCACATTCCCTAGATAGAAAAGTGAAAGATGCCACGTATCTTCCCAGGAGTAGCAGAGATCACCATGTGTCAATTTTTGAGAGACCATCTTTGAGCCTAATTACCAAATAAAGATTGTGGTGGGTTCTTGGGTGTTATTTCAAAGGACCGAGGAAGCACCGAGTGTCAACCAGTGAGGACTACCACGTGCATCCATCTTTTCCTAAAATTTGCCCAAGCAAGGAATGCATAAGTTTTGTTTGATAAAGTTGTAAAGTATCGAGGAAGTAGGCTATGATAGGTGTCAAAGGCAGAGTGTTCCTGAGAAAAATATAGGGAAAGCAGAAGTGGCCAAGTGTCATCCTTTGGTGCCTTCTAGACAACAAGAGGGAAAATTCATAAATTGACTAAGTGTCCTCTTCCGTTTCAAAGTGCCCGTCTACTTGTTACAACAATAATGGGGGGAAATTTGGTGAGAGTTACTTTGGGTAGATAGAACAGTGCACAAATTAGATTTTTGGGGCTTACAAGCATTGAAGACACCGTCTGTTTGTCCCCTAATAGCAAAGGTAGAGTAGACAGTTGAGCGGCCAAACAAATGATGGAACAAAGAATTTTTGATGCGAAGAGAGGTACTAGACATGGATTGCCATGCCATAGTCAAGGTAGTTCCTGATAATACCAGGATGCATCCAAGGCATTGAATGCACCATTTGTTTTGTCCCCTGCGAGTGAAGGATAGAGCGAAATTGTGTGGGAGAGAAAGTGATCGAAGGAGACATCCAAAGCTATATAAGTAGGATTGTAAAATAAAAAAAAGGGGAGGGGGATTCTCATTGTTTTAGACTTTCAGAGTTTTTGACCAATAATATCATTTGCTTTTGTTACATTTTCCTGAGTTAAAAGGTTTATATGACTGTGTGTGTTTCTACATCTTTTGTATGACTAGAAGATTCAATAAGAAAGTTGAACACTATGCCCTTGTTGATGTTATCTATGCCATTTGCAAAGTAGTCTATGCTGTAGATTTTCTAGTGTTGTGATTGGAAATGTGATTTGCTTCTGTCCTATTTTTTGGAGTCTGAAGTTCTACATAACTATGCATGAATTTTGTGCCTCTAATGTGATTGGAAGATTCTATTAAGAAGATTGAACACTATGCCTTTGTTGACAATTCCTGTATCTCAGCAAAAGACTTCCCTATTGTGAGCCTCTATTTCTATTATTTCAATATTTTAAATTGATCATGCACTTGTCTGCTCTTAATTGTAATAGTATCATATAATAGTCTCATTATGCTCAGGTTAGGATTAGGATTACACTCAGGCGCATTGCCATAGTTAGGTTTTAGTTCCTGCATTTGCATTTTTGTTTAATCTCCTATCCCTTTTCCCCCAACACCCAATACAAAAGAAGAGACCAGCTTCTCTAAAATCTGGAGGTTTTTTCAAGCCGCATCATCCCATAGCTTGAAACTTCCCATTGTTGTTGATTAAAATCAAGCACAATTTTAAGGCATCAACATTCACAACATCAAAAATTGGTGTGTGTAATAAGAAAAGACAAGTGTCATGTCCATGATGCATACAAGAAATAATACATACAACACACATGAGGCACACAAAGTAGGCTAAGGGTCCATAATACAAGGGACATGGGTATATGCCACTAAATTTGAGAATAGAATACATATAATAACATGTTCAAATGTCCACATATGCAAGTAATAATAATGTTGGATTAGATCCACATATAAGGAGATGTTAAAATGTATGCATACACAATCAATAAAACACACACAAAAGATATGGTCACATGTCCAAGGAATACATGAATAAAAGTGGCATAGGGCCAAAGAACAATGGCATATTCAAATGTCCTTGAATATAATAAACATAGGAAACACAATCAAGTCTAAAATAGGAAAGATAGAAATGAAAACATGTATGAATGTATTACAAATCTATGTAAATACTAGGATGTACATATGCTGAGTTTAACTAGTGATAGTTGGCAAAAAATCTGAGTATGAGTAACAATGATCAATATCAAGATATAACAATGCTAGAACTAGAATGTATAGAATGTAAGGATAGAACTTGGTTATATAAACTGGGTATGAGATGCCCCCATGTAGGTGGATGTATCAAATGAATAAAATTGGATCAATGTATATGACCCGAGTGGGTAGATAATAACAAGTCTAGATTAGTGTAGTGGGCTTGACTCCTATATGTAATTTGCAAACAATTGACAAGAATAAGTGAAGCATGTATGTATGATAAAACTTATTATACTAAGATAAATAGTATATGTAGTGTCTAGAAAGTACAAGAAATGTAAACATCGCAATACATATAATCTATAAATTTTATGTTTTCTAAGTAATATTTGAATGTTTTTATGCTTTGACATGTTATATTGTTTCTATATTTTATGGATGTAAGATTTATATAAGAAAATGAAAATTAATAGTGCATTTTTTATATGTAGAATATACTTAGATGTATGATGTTCAATGTATTTTTGATTTCCTTTCCATCAAGTGAAGATAGATGATGTAATTTTGGGATAAGATTTTTGATGATGATGTATGGTGTAATTTAATTTGTTTTTAACTTTTCTTTATTCTCTTCCTTAACATTGACATTTCTTAGATTTTATTTTAACACCAAATCATTGATTTCAAATTCCCTATTATGGACTCAGTTATTATAGGTTCTCTAGATTCATTTTTGATAAGATATAAGATTCTATGTAGCTTGGATACATGTGTGATCTAACTATTCTCATTCATGGAGAGATTTCTCTCTGTATTAATCATCTATGATGAGACCTTTTAAAGATACCCATAAAGAGGGAATTTCCAATTCAAATGGGATAATAGATTATGTGACATAGATGAGTGAATAAGGATTAGCTCTTGTTGGTGTATGTATGATAGTGTAGTAATCCCATTGTGAATATATGAGTTGATTATGCCAGTCATCACCCAATTTGGTAATTTTTTTTAAAGAATACTATTGATTGTCTTGTTTGTTGTCTTTTTTTTACCATTACCTTGTGGGTAGTATGGATTAAAGAATGTGTGTTGGATTTTATATTTGGTTAAAATAAAAATCACTATTTTATTCTTGAAAGAGGTTATGTTATTTGCAATTATGGCTATTGGGAGGTTGAAATGGGAAATAATATTAATCAGTATTAAACCAACAAATATCCTCCACCTTTGTTGATTATAATGGGATAGCTTCTACCCATTTTGTAAAATAATATGTATATATGATAATGAATTTATGACCTCTTATGGATTTTTGGTTTATCTTACTAATCATATCAAAGCCTCATAACATGAATGGCCATGGGGATATGATAGGTTGAAGTTGTTATGAAGTTACATGGTGTAAGTTTCCATGGCATTGACATTTGTCACATAATTTGGCATACTATTGGAATTATCATTCCATGGTTAGCCAATAGTAACCTTGTATGATTAAATTTTTGACATTGTTTTGTTGATGAAATGTCCACCACATTCAATGTCATGTATTTATCAAATAAAAAATCATCTTCCTCAATTTTTAAGCATCAGAGTAAGTATTTGTCAAAGGATATCTTAAATAAATCATTGCCAATGATGACATATCGAAGATAGTTTCACTATAGTTTATGATTTTCATTATTTGTAAAAGTATAAAGTGTGATATATTTATAAAAAAATTTATATATATCAAATAACCATTCATATTGTGTTGTTTTGTGTGTGGTCACTAGGAGTGTTAGACCGATAAGGTCTACATGGGACACTGATGGAGATTTTAATAATTTAGTAGTAAAAGTTTGTGTCCATATTGATGAGGATCAACGATGTGGCATTTGTCATTGCATTGACATGAAGGTTGTCTTTTCATGGGATGTTCTGAATAGATAAATTATCAAACTAAGACTATAGACATTGAACCATGTTCTTATAAGGAATCAAGTGGTCTTATTTTGTTTAGTAGACATCTGTGGCTTTATTACCAATTAACTAGGAGTCCCTATAAGATTTTATTAAATTAATCTTTAGAGATTGACCTACTTGAATGCCTAAGATAAGATATTTGTATTATGTAATATTGTTAGTGCATGAAAAACTGAGTCAGTATGTGAGAGGTACTATGTGTCCCAAGGAATCAATGAAAACAATTCTGGTGTTGGCACCAAATGCACATCTAGAAATGTCACAAAACATTATCCATGTATTTGAAGTGGTATTGTATGCTATGAAATCATCTCCAAAATCATTGTTAATAGGATTTATATCTAATAATAGAGCTATTACCAATTGATCTATAATTATTTGACCTTTTACCAATTTTTGTACAATGATTTTGAGGTTAAATTATGTAAGTAACATAACCCATTTTGCAATACGACTCAAAAGATGTGGTTTTGACATGAGGAATTTTAAAGGATTGAATTTCATAATGATATATGTCTCATTTTTAATCATATAGTGATGAAACTTCTAAGTATCAAATACTAGTGCCAAGCAAATTTTTTCAATTAATGGAAAAAATTTCTCGTAGTAAACTAGTGTATGATTGATGTGGTAAATTGGTCTTTCTTTATGTTGATCATCATGTTGTGTTAGGATTGTTCCTAGTGCATGATCTATTCCTAAGAGGTAAAGTAGAAGTTGCTTACCAAATATGGGTAGGACCAAAATAGGAGGGTTGAGAAAGTATTACTTAATTGTATCAAATATCTCTTGACATGTGATGTCCCACTCAAATTTCACATCCTTTTAAGTAGTCTAGTGAATGATTGGATTTTATCTACAAGTTCTACCATAAAGTGATGAATTGCCTAAATTTTCCCCTTGAGGGATTGAAGTTGTTTTAGATTAGTAGGAGGAAGCATATCCATAATTTCTTTGACCTTCTTAAGGTTAACCTCTATGCTATGTTGAGATATAATGAATTGTAAAAGTTTCCCTAAGGAAATTCCAAAGACACATTTCTTAGGGTTGAGTCATGCATTGTATTTTTTGAATATTCAAAAAAGTTATTACAAATCATTTGCATGATGTTGTTTCTCTTTTGACTTTTCCAATAATTCATCAACGTAATATTTGATTGTGTTATGAATGAGGTCATGAAACACGTGTTGTAGTGCATTGGTAAGTTAAACTGGCATTTTTTAATCCAAATGGCATGATAATATAGTAGATAGTTCCCCATAGTGTTGTGAAATAAGTCTTTTCTTGATCTTATTCAATGATCTTGATTTTATTGTACTCGACAAAACTATCTATAAAGAGAGAATTTCATATCCAGTTGTGGAATCAACTATCATATCAATGTTGGGTAAAGGAAAGTCATATTTAGGTCATGTTCTTTTGTAGTCTCTAGAATCACAACAACATCAAATTTGGCCATTACATTTTACAACTAGAACAATATTGGCAACCTACTGTGGATGAGTGACTAATCAAATGAAATTATCATCTAACAATTGTTTGATCTCATCCTTAACAAGAAGGGACAATTTAGGATGCATTTTGAGAATATTTTGTTTTACAAGCTTTGCATTGAGATATAATGTAATTTAATGTACTGCAATTGAGGGATGAATACCAGGTATATTAAAATAAGTCTAGGAAAATACTTCAAGAAAATTGGTTAAAATTTAATGAATATATGTGTCTTTTTATTTATGTAAGGTGGAATCTAAAAGTATGATATGAGGATCAATTTTAGTACCATAATTGAATTCAACTATTTATTCATTAAGTAGTATAGATCAATCCAATGTGTATGGTATTATAAGAATTTTATCATCTATGTTGGGAAAATATCATCCAAGTCATTTGAATGCTCACCAAATTATGCCTATGCACTTTTGGAATGAAGAAACATATTCTTATGATAGAAGGAAAGGAGATACTCATATGTACCCAGGAATTCTAAAAGATCTTCATTGTTAGAGAACTCATCAAGAATGGGTAGATCTGGAGAAATTAAATCATTGATGAGATTAGGGTAGACAAATGATAGTGTATAAACATGGTTCACTATATCAACTTCCCATGGAATAGGTGGAAAAAATATTATATGTTGATAAGCATTGTGAGAGGATCTCATATTAGATGTATCATTTCTATATCCAAGTCCTTGTCTACCCTGTTGATCATATGATTCAATAGGATTTAGGATTCCATACTCATGTTTACCAAGACTATGTCTTGTGTAGCCCATATTCTATAAATATCACAATTCAAAAGGTGAAGTGAAATTATTACCCTATATACTAGAAATAATTGGGGTAGTTATAGGCATTGTTTAAATGGTAGACTAGGGTAATTTTGTAGCAAAATCCATGTGAGGAATATAATTATGTGATAGTTATGTATGTTGAAAATAATTAAATGGTTATTTATCCATAGGATGTGTATATATGACCTTTATATATAAATTTTAAATATGCATGCAAATTTGATGGAACTATGTACATAACATGAATCCATGGTCTCCCAAGCAAGAGATTATATTTTAGATCATTAAGCATAACTTGGCATGCTGTAAGTATTTTTATAGGCCTAAGGGTAAATTCTAATGTGATTTGAACTAAAAATTTGAATGGAATATTATCAAAGCCTCAAATGATCATATTAGGAGGATCTAAATATGTAACATGTATATTAAGTGTCAAATAAAATAGATATTACAAATATTCAGCCTTAATCCATTGTCGACTATAACTCATTTGACACCTACCTCATTAATTTTTAAATAAATATAGAAAGGTAGATGTAAATCTATGATGTGCTAAGGTGGGAGGTCCTCTCTCTTGAAAGAAATTTATTCTTTTGTCCATTTCATGGTATTAATTATGGATGTAACATAGGTAGGCTCAGATGTTTTTAGTACCTGAGTATCATGGAGTGCCACACAAAAAATATCTTTGTATGTGTTGGAGTGTTATAAAATCTCTAAAATGGAAATTTTACTTGGAGTATTGATCTGAAAATTAAATCTATAGCCATGAATATTTCAAACCTACCAAACTTCATGACCACATGAGTACTTTATAACCTACATTGTAGGGTCTACTAAGAACATAGGGATAATAGTAGAGGTGGGATGGTGTCTATATGTTTGTGATTGAGAAGGAGGGATAAGTAATACCAATTATGTTTCCATATGTCTAGGAATGATAGGAAAGGAATCAAAATTGACCAATGAGAAAAATACATCTAAGGAGGACTTCATGATTTTAGGTAATATAATTATTATTTGATGTAATAATTTATCTATGTGATTAAATAATAGTATCTTAATTGTATTACACATAGGATAAAAATATCATGTGAAATTAATAATGAAACATGAAAGACATTTTAATTGATATGAAGCATCATGTATACATGTATCTATGCCATTTCTAAGTTTATTCTGAATTAAAGGAAACAAGCATGCAAATGAAAGTAGTAAACTTTGTAACAAAAAGTGATTAATTTCATATATCATTATAATAATGATTATAAAAATTAGAATATATATGAGTCTGAAATATGAATTATATAAATTTATACCCTATGGTTAGTTAGGTCTAGGGTTTGGAATTAGGGTTAGTTTATAAAATATTTAAATTATATTTAAATAAATGAAACCCCAATGTGATATTAATTAAATGGGATAGTTAATGCAAAAAAATTAGAAAAATAAGAATTATGTAACCTTAATTGAGTGCACAAATATTTAAAAAAAGGTAAACTAGGGTTTTAAGCAATCTTTAAAGTAAGTCAGGTTCACCAAAAAAATTAACCTTTTAGGGTTTTACTTATGTAAATCCTAAGTTAAATTAAAGGGTTGGGTTTGTCTAAATAATTTGACTAATATGAAATAAATAACCACTTATTTGTTATAAAATCTTACATTCTTTGACTTTCTAAAATATTAGTAAATATGTGCAAATAGAAACTTATATGGAAAACAACTATCACATAAGATCTGGGTGTTGAAAACTATGTTATAAACAAGTCTGAGTGTCATCAATAAAGTCCATGAGTTAGATTATTCCCTAGATAGTAGCACCATATGGCTCTAGCATCCTAAAAATAGCACTAGTATCCTCTTTATAGGATTGCACCTAAAATTTTGGAGTACCTACACCTATGTTTTTGGGTTCTATACCTATGCACAAGAAATCTAAAACTTTTTTTTATGCCTATAATAATTGATTTATATTAGAAACCCTAATCCTCAATGCAAATATGGCATGAACTAAAAAATGTGTGTTCATTTGTAGGATAAGTTATACATCCTCAACACCTTGTTGTGAAGATATTTGCCTACATAATAATACTATGAGGAGGGATCAAATCTGATGTAGTTATCCCATCTAGTGATTTGTACAAGTGAATAATAGAATGATAGTGGTCTTAAATGCATCGAGTGTGCTTGAGATTGTAAATATTTAGAATCTAGGTTTAGGGAAGTTGTATATGGTAGTATGTGGAAGTAGGGAAAATAGGGATTAATAACCTTGACTTTGCTCAACATGTTTCTTTTTTGAATGGGCTCTTTACATTTATTTTCCATCTAGTGGATAGAGGTCTAATAGTCTTGTATTTATAGTGTTTCATAACTTGTGGTGATAATAAAAAGTGCTTAGGCTGACCTTAGGAGGGTTACACAATTAATAATATATCCATTTAGGAGAGTTAGGGAAAGGGATACTAGAAATATGTTGGGGACACTAACACCATGTGGCTATAGTTTCCTTAATGTGGCACTAATGTCTAGCTAATAGGATACTCATCATGAAGGGTTAAGACCTAGGAATGCAAGTCTGAGTATATGTTTTGGCTGATTGGAGATGTCTGTGATCTGTACAATGGATTAAAAAGTGTGATAAAGGTTATAGGATAGGTCTAGGGCTAATTTATGAATAATTTGTCTCAAGCAATACTCTTAACATACAAAAACCACTTTTATGTGATTATGAATGGTTATTGCTTGTCTGGAGGGTTATGGGGCATTCTTAACTATGTCAATAAATGTTAGCCATGGATGAGAAGGATTGTGCGACTTGGATGGATATTTCTTGTCTAAAGGGTCATGAGATGTTGTTAATTATGTCAATGCCTATTGTTTGTAGATGAGCAGGATGGTACCAATTAGATGGTTGTCACTTTCTTGTTACCTAGATGATTTTGATGTTTAACTTTGTATGTTGGGCCATGAGTATGTGGGATGGTGGAATGTGGAGTGATTATGCTTATCTATATGGTTATGGATTATTTTATATTACCATAAGTATAAAATAACTATGAATGAGAGGGATGGTGTCACTTAACATGATCTTATGACTTCAGATGCTTGGGATCATTCAAAATTTCACAGTTAAATCAAATAAAAATGAGTGATAAAAAAGATGACACTTGGCAAGATCATGAGAAATTAGAAATAGAAAACCTTAATCATGAAAATAACCCTACATAAATAAAAAAATCCAAAATAGACTAAACATAACATGATTTATTTTTTTAGTCCCTTCAAATGAAATCTTGATTTGGAAAGAAATCCAAAAATACTGTAAGGCATTCTATCTCATGCTTGGATTATAATTTCCATAATTTAGTAAAATATTAAAATCTAATAATAGGCTAATTGTATAAATTCATAAAGTATTTATATTTGTGATTAATTTACCTTATTATTAGACTTTGGATAGAATAAATTTTTCCTAGGCAAAGAGTTCCCCATTTGAAATTTTTTAAGTGGGGGGTGTATACACATAATATTTTTTCAAAATTTATCAATTATTGATGCTATCTATCATAAAAGAACCCATTTAGTCTCAATATATTTTATTTCATCCCTTAAAGGGTGCATCGGGAAAGGGGTGGGTAAACCATTGGTGCTTTTCAGGATTATTGTCTCTTTTTCCACTTGTCTCCTAAAACCCTTCCCCAAAGCTTTGCCTCTTGTTTTTAAAAATTTTCTAATATTTTACCACATTCATTAGCACTTCCCTAATCTAAAACCATTTTTTTTATAGTTTACATTACATATTTAGCCACATCAACCTTATATTTTTATTGATAAAACTCATTAGGTTCTAGGTTAGCCCCTCATTGACCTAGTCCATGACCTAATTTATTTTTGTCAATTATGATACTAGGTTGACTAGGTCAACCTTGTTGGCATAAAATTTTAGAAGGGTTTAGGGTTATATCTTCATATATAAACACATTCATTTCACCATTTCTAATATAAGAGAATAAGGAATATATATTATGTATCTACTTATCAACCATTCTACTTGAAGAACAAGATTAGGGTTTCATACTTTATTTGGAAATATAGATCTTGTCTTATAAATAAGTCTTTTAGATTCATTCATAGGTTGTGTATCTTTGTCATCCTTACATACCAAAAAAACCTTTTACGAAGAACCTTCGCCAAGGGAGAGATTGAGGGTCAATGGATATATCTTCAAGGGTAAGTATTCCTAACTTTGTTCCTCCTTTGTAAGAGTAGATAGATATGCATTTGTGCTTATCTTCCATGCATTAGGATTTCATATACATTGATGTGAGTATGTGTCTTCTATGCATGTTTAATTTTACTATTAATTACCCCCACTTTATGCCACAAGCTTTGGTGAGCACTAGATTAGATTTTTAATTTACTTATTATTATTTTAGTGAATATGAAAACATAGGACCTAGTTAGGGTTATTACTTAGTTTTATTTGATTAGAGGCTTTAAAACCATCCCTAGTGATACTATTTGTGGTAATATATCCCTTGGCTAGGTTTAGTGGATCCATATTGGTTATGACCTTGATTATCTAATGTATCCCTAATCGAATGTGTAAGTAGGATTTATCTTCTCTGATCTAGGATTGATTTATAGATTTGTTGTATTTCCAATTGCATACATTATAGATAAACTAATGTGAATCTAACCCTTATAGTTTTTCTTTCACTTTTTCATTTTTATCATCTTATTATTTTTCTATATTTTTAATATTGTATCGAACCAGTTGATATAGTTCTAACTTTCCATGCATAGGTTTAACACATAGTCACATCAAAATGACTATGTTATTTTTGTATAGATATTCATCAAATATAGATTAATGGATAAAATAGGTTGACATAGTAATATTTTTAGTCCTAGCTAAAAATATAAGTCATATAGGTTCACTTTATCATCTTATTCTCTTTTCTAGCATCCATATCAATAAACTAGGTCCAATAGGTTGACTTAATCTCTCTACCAGCATCTAAATCAACAAACTAGGTGGAATAGGTGGATATAGTCACTTTATCAAAATTAATATCAACAAACTAGGTTAAATAAGTTAACCAGTCATCTTATCCTTCTTCAACACATAGGGTTATGTAGCACTGGGTTGAACAAGTGAACTTAGTTTTTAGAATTTGAAATCAGCTTTCAAGGCACTTCAACATTAAATTTACAATCCTAATCTTCTTATAACCCACCAAGGTTCCTCTCTTTATCTGTCTATAATTTTAACACTTCATTCTAGTTTTTTTATGTAAGTTAGAAGTATTTACAATTGTAACCCTAGAATAAACTAAGTTGGCCTAGTTGACTTAGTTCTATAGATTGTCTTCTATCTAAAAGACTAAGTCAACCTATTCGACTATGTTCTTAAAGACTCTTTATTTTGTATAATAGTAGTGACCTAGTAGAATATATTATGTATTGTTTTCATATAGTATCATCTGAACTGACTCCATACTATTCTAAATTTAGGAACTAACAACTATTTACTAGTAATTAATTCACACTTTTATTTTTAGCTATTTACATGCTTAGAGTAACTCACATATTCTAAATAGGTGGTTTTTAAAATTACCATTTAGTTACACTATTTTTCTATTTTGCACACACTATCAAATCACATAATATTCAAAATACATTTAACACTTGTCTTCCTAGGGCATCTACCTATTTTTATTTCATTACAAAAGGGGAAGTCAACTTGGTTTTTTAGATAAGTATAAATATGTAGTTAATGGTATATATTGACAAATCATATGACACCCTTATCACTATAGGATTGTGAAGTGAGGGTTTAAAACCTAATAATAAGCTAGTAACATTGCCAACATAGATCCTTTTCATCCTAAACATCCTAAAACTATCCATAGATTGCTTTTTAGTTCATTATTATTAGCCAAAAATTTTATCACTCTTAAAACAACACTTTATAATAATCTAATAACACACTCAATATGATCACTTAGTTAGAATTTAATTTTAATTTGAATACTTTCTCTCTGATTAATATGTGTTGTATTTCAAAAACTTGCATTAGATAGTATTGGTATAAGGTTTTGTGTTATGTGCTCCAGTGCAACATACCACCTACTAATCATCAAGCCTACCATCATTGGTCTCATGCTTGGATCAATTAATGAAACTTATATGTGAAATATTATTGTATAGAAGTCTTGGAGTTATATATTCAATCATTAAATTTGTTTATCAATGTTTTATGAGCTCAAATAAAGTGGATAAATCAACAATACTGGTGTATCACCATCAATACAATAGATTTCCTATTTAATAATCCTTCTACCCCTTTTCATCCCAAAAAGTAATTTTTACTAAAACATACTATACTTTTTGGGATTAAAAGGGGTATAAGGATTATTAAAAGGGAAGTATATTATATTAATTGTGATACACCTATATTATTGGTTCATTCACTCTATTTGAGCTCATAAAACACTGATAAACTAATGTAATGTCTGAATCTACAACTCCAAGACTCCTATGTAGTAATATTTCACATAAAGTTTCATAAATTGATCCAATCATGAGGGAAGTGATGGTAGGCTTGATTCAAGACACTAAACATTCAATATATCCACTATTATCATAGTTAGTTAATATCAAACACTGTATATGACCTACATAAGATGGCATACTAGTAACTAGGTGAGATTAGGACTTGTCAAGGGAGAAAATACTACCACATGTGCAAATAAAACTAATATAAAACACTATACCAGTGATATAAATTTAAAAATATTCATTTTATTCATCTCAAATGGTTACAGATCTCAATCTTGGTAGATTTTAATCATGCCCAAGAGAGGGATCCCCAAAATTATCTTGAAAGCCTCAATATATAGAAGTGAGAATATAATTATCTAAGAGATTAGCATAAAAGAATAAGAAAAGGTTAAATTCACATTAACTTAAGTCAAACCCAACTTCAATTGTTAGTATATAGTCCTCAAGACTTCTGTTTTGTCTAATGCATTTGCATAAGTTCTCTTTGGCATTGGAATGAGGTGGTGGGCCCATTTGTCTTATTAAAAATTATTATTTATAACATTATATGCCACATATTGATGTAAACTCCATTTTAAGTGAGTTAAAGCTAAGTGAATTATCTCTTGCATGAAAACCATGGAAAATGAATGATGCTAGTCAACTAGTCAACTTAGAGTGATTGGATTTTAAGATAAGTTAACACCAACTTAATACCTTATTTGCATGAATTATCACTTGAATAATAAAAAATTCATGAAAGATCCAATTTAAGGGTAGTTATGTATCATGAAAAATCCATATGAAATCCTTGATAGATCTTCAACACCATTTTCAACCTCAATTATTTGACCAAGTAGGCCTACTAGGCCAAATAGGCCTAGTAGCCTAACTCTTACACTTGATATCTCTTGAAAACCTACATAAAACTTTGAAAAATTGAAAACATGGTGATATTAGACCTGAAATAATCCCTCATATCATGAAATAGGTCCTCTTGAAGAATAAATATCGACAACTTAGTCAAACTAGTTGACTAGGTCAAACTATCTGAATTCCTTGCAGAGTGGCTATTTTAGATGAGCTAATAAGGACAATTCTAGTAGTATTTTGATCATATAATTATTTGGGGATGAAAAAGAGTTCTAAAATTTGATCTTCATGAATTAGATTACATGTAAACTGCACTATACCTAATATTTTATGTTTTTTCTCTAAAAAACCTATTTTTTCCATGATTCATATAATTACGTACAATAAAGCACCATTAATTGGATTATCTATAAGTTTAATTCATGTTTTAATAGGTTTTAGATTGATTCATGAGGTTTTTATTGTAATAAATTTGACTTTTCTAAAACTAGTCATTATGAGGATTTTCGAGGGTTTTAGAGGTGAACCTTCTTAACGATGGTTCATTAAGTACAAACCTCTAATCCCAAACATCTTTAAATGAATATCTATTGTATATAACCCATAATATTCTTCAAAAATATTGGATTGCCATGAAAAAGGTATGAAATTATACTTTTAGACTGGGAATTTGACTCAAGAGAGGATGGTTAGTATTGTGTTAGTCTCAAAATAAAATCAAAATGAAATAAACACACTAGTATAACATCTCTAGGCCTAGACACTAGGGGGAACTTAGTTTTTTAAAAAATGGAAAAAACAAATAGAATGTAAAATATAAATGATCTATTACCTTCCTTGGATGCTCAAAATGACTTGTTGAAGTGGCTTGCTTAACTTGTGCTCATGAAGTCTACAACAATGAAGTGTGGATGCCTCCATCTCTCCTTGGCACCATGTTTGAATTTTGACTTGGCTTGGCTTGGCTCAATATTTGGGCATTATAACACTAAGATGAAATTATTTTGAATACATTTAGGAATTATAATTTTGGCATAAAAGAGCTTCTTGAAGATATTTAAGCATAATAACTTTGTACTAAAATATCTTAGAAATGATGTTCATAGCCTCTCTACTTATAGATTTTTGAGATTGATCAAAATCAACCTGAACCATCCATCTCAAGATTGAGATGTGTGGCTAGGGATCAATTAAATTATATTATTTAAAATTCATAAATAGTCTCATAAATATTTGGGATAGAGGGGAATTGAATAGGCATGGGAGGGGTTAACCTTGATATTTTATGCATTTGTGTCCTAGGGATGTCTTTCGAAGAAATGATGTCACCTAATGATGTAGATATTAAATATTCATTTCCAAAAAGAAATTATTCAAAAAATTCCATGTATTTCTTAATTAGTCTCATGATTTGGTTTAATTATCTCTAATCATGATTAGGCACTTTGATGCAAACCTTGGCTCTTTGGTGTACAAATTACTCAAATTGGTGAGAAAGTCATATTATTGGCTCAAAATTTGATTAGATTAGAATTATAAGTTGGTGTTAGATGAGTTTAAACCATTATCCCATTTAGGATGTTTCCAACACAAAACAATAAAGGCACATGTCTCATGTAAGAGATTTGATAGAAAAGAGAAATCTAGAGCACCTAGGTGCAAAATTGGCATTTTGACTTGAAATGATCTTATCAAAGTTAGCTAGACTATAAAATGCATTACCCCATGTAATGATACCCTAGATAAAATTGGCACTTGAATATATCAATTTCAAATCATTTAATGTGTTTTAGTGTTTTTAAGCCAAATTGTTCATTTTGGTGGAAATTGATCAAAATCCTAATTGAAGGTTATTGGTGGCTAGATTTAGGTGTCTACAATACCTACGTAAAGAATTTTAATTGTAGGGTTTTACTTGTATTCTATACATGATTATTATATTATTTATTTTTCATAAGGTAAATCCCATCAAACAACCTCAATTATTCATTAATTATAAGTGTATAGGGGTCCTCAAATCATTCTAAGAGCATTTGGGTAAAATCTTCACATGGTGAAAGATATGAGCACTTGAATAAATAGTTTGAATGGGTCACTTGACTGCACAATTCAAATTTATTCTTGTGGACCAAAAATACCTTTTATCCTAATATTATTTTATTTAATACATCTTCATGTGACCTATACCATATCATCATATCATTCTCAAGGTGTCATCTTGCTTAGAGGGTTTAAAAATGCCTTTTGGTGTTATAGGCCTACTTGCTGATTTTAGCCCTATAAGGAATGGTTTGTTTTGATTGTGGACTGTGATAACATCTCAAAATGTATATGTATATTAAAAATCACCCTATTATGCTTTACAGGACCTTCTAATGAAGTTTAAACCCTCTACCACGCTTGTATGTAATCAAGAAATTGGCCACTCCAATGGTGACTGAGAATAAACATGTAGGGGATTGTGTAAAAATAGTATCTCCTCTAATAATTTGACCCTATAATTTTTTTTCTAGTATATTAAGTCACAAGGACCAAATTCATGAAATTTAATTCTTTTTGGATGCATATTTTATCTTGTAAGCTCTTTTTACTAAAAGCTAGTTTGAGCTACCTACTTGGTCTAGTTTCAAGATTGAGTTTTCTTCCTTTTCTACCTTTATTTATTTATGATCATGATTAATATTCCTTTAAATTATATGAAAATCCTCCTTGAAAATTTTTCATCCTTTGTTTATTATCTCTTCAAATTCATGTCATTTATGTATCACCTTAGCCCATCAAGAACCCTCATCATGACTTTGTATAATTAGTACTATAGGTGGTTTGATGAGATGTGAATATGTTTAAAGTTCAATATATCTTTCTTGGTGATTAGAGACTCTTAAAATCACTTTAAATCCTATACCTTTATATTTTTTTGCACATTTACTATTCAAACAAGATTTTAGGCCTTGTACACAGTCAAAATCCATACAATAGGCTTTTACCTTCATTTTCTTGAGTTGGGAGTAGATCAGTGGCCTTGAATAGTTTTGAATATGCCAACTTATCACTTTGAATTGATTAATTCATTTCATATGTCTATCCTTGAATTTAATGTTCTTGACCTTACACTTTGTAAGGATGTGACTGTGTTAGAGGATATTGACCTTTGTATGGCTATAGCTAAAGGTGAATGACTATGTGTATTTGACTTGTCCTTGTTTGGATTAATTCCAAGATCTTTTAATGATCCTAATACTCATTTTATGATTTAAAAATTAATTATTATAAAACTTCACCAAAATAATAACTCTTCCCTCACTCTTAATGATCTGGAAGATAAACATGTGTTCTTGAGACTATAGGTGTACTATTTGATAGTTGACCTGACTATCATTTATCTTGGAGCACTCCACTATTAAAATCATTATATCATTATTTATTTCATGAAACCTCATGTTAATAATAAAATTTAATACTTAATCATGAATCTCTCTTGAACTATTGTGCCTTCTTTCTCCTCGTACTTGGAGGTCTGATTGATTTGAGGAGGCTGTAGGTAGACATTCATATAAATACATGACTTGAACTGAGTTTGATTCTTCAAAAGGGTCAGTCCTTTGTCTAAGATCATGAAAATAACTTATCATGATTATTACCCCCAAAAATTAATACCCAAACCCTTAAATATACATCCTTCTCTATCATCTAGACTTGAATGAGATTCAAGCATGTAAGCTTTGTGAGAACTTATTGTAGGTGGATGCCTACCATGTAAATGTACCTTGAATTGAGTGTGGTTCTCACTTAGGGTTCCTTTTATGTAATTTATATAATCACCACCTTTATAAAATACCACCTACATATTCATTATTCAACCTTCCTGATAATAGTCTCTTCCTCCATACTTGACTATCGATGAGTGTACGAACTAGAGCAGGGTCAAAAGGTGCTTATAAGTTTGAACAATAGGTAAGGTGTCTAAAGTATTTTACTATCATAACATGATCTATTAATAATTTCAAGACTCCTCTTAAGGTTCATGTACTTTATGACTCCGCAAGATTGCAATCCACCTTCTTGGTTGCAGGTTGTCCTTAGGGCTAGTTGTAAGTCTCCTTTTTAGTTTTTTAATCCATTCAAGGATTTGACTCTATTGTAATTTATCCACCTAATTAGTGTATCCACTTTATATTTATCAGTCATGAATTTTTTTAATCTAACTATCCTTCATAATCCTAGATAGGCCTTAATCTTATACTTTCATGATTAATGGATTGATTTAGACTAAATACAGGCATGTAGGTGTCAAAAGGACCCTTGATTATTTACCAATAGTAGTATTCTTAGATTATGATATAAGTTAAGTTTTAATATGGATATTTAAACCTTGGATAATTTAAAATATTCGCTCATATATTAATTTCATGATAAAACATCTTAAAATATTTTTACCTTTATCAAATGTAGATGACTATGTATATTCCATTTGTATGGATTGTGACTGCACTTGGGCCTTAAAAAATACTTAAATAGACCTCCAAACCCAAACTAGTGTACTTTACCTTTCCCTAAATCTCCATTGATTTCATTTCTCTCTTCAAATAACATTTTACTCCTCCTTGATGCATACTTGATCTCATCTTAGTCTATTAGGGTTGTATGTGGTTGTTTACCATGTTTCCTATACAGAAGGAATGGAGGTAGACCTTGAGAAGTTATCAAAACATGAACATGAGTCTTCATTCTTATGAAACTTGATGAAAGAGTAATGAAACAAAACATTTCTTCAGATATATATATAAGTAAATCCATCCTTTTTACTTCATGAAAATCCATTATTGGTAATTTGTTGGTTATATGTCATCATTTTATGACTATTTAGCAATGATCTCAAGTTTGCATATCTTCATCTTTATACTTATTTTGGTATCTGATCAATCCTTGACTATGGAAATGAAACCATGGAATGGAGATGGGTGGAATGTGGGAAACCATAAATGGAGGATGGAAAACTATGAATTAAGGGTGAAAGGATCATGAACACAATGATAAATGGTTGTGTATGACAATAAGGATGGAGATGCACAAGATGGAGGTGAAAAGTGAGTACTAGGAGCATTTTAAGACCAACATTAATAGTCATATGAAAGCATGAACATATAATTTTCAAACCATATCAATTTTAAGGACTTTGAAGGATCAGAAGATGATAAAAAAAACTAGGAATTTTCTAACCCCTTAAAACATGCAAATTTTCCTTAAAGTTTGTTAAATAATGACTCCTTGGAGATGATTTTGAGATCACATGGGTGGATTTATTAGTGATGAAGCTCCATGAAAACTTTGATAATATTTATTGGAGGACATGTGAGCATGATGGAGACCATACGAACAATACTCTAAGAAAAATTTAAATTCCTTCTCTCTCCTTGACTATACAAATCTCCTTTACATGCTTGTACAATGTAGATTTACATTGTAAACCTATTATTGAGATACATATAACCCTCATGCATGTGAAAAATACTTGAATACTACCATGTAAGGGTGAATAATGTTCCTAAAAAACTCTATAATGTTGAATTTTTTGATATGATGCCCTGATGAGGAAAAATTATAGAAAATTACTGCCTTCCTAGATGCAAGACTGCAAATGTATACATTGAATTGCAATGAATGATTCATGATGGAGAGATGACAAATTTGAAAAAAATTGATTTATCAATAATATCTTTGAGTCTAATTTATTTGGTTAAAATTATAGACCTAGATTTTCTCTCTCCTAATTATACCAGTTATAAACTTGAAGAGTTCTTCTTAAGTGCAAAGCAACTAGTTGACTGTAGGGGACTGCATTGGGGATTTTTTACATATTTTTGACTGAAATATATTTTTATCCCCTTTTATTCCATTATAATATTTTTCATAGACTCAATTGTATGTATGGTCACACAATTCCATACCTCTCAATGAAATATGCATGAAAATAACCTCTTTTTACCTTTTATTGATAACTTTAGTATTCCACCACCACTTTAATTCATGATGAGGATATCCACAAGTATTTTTCATGATAAAACAAATATTTATATCTTTAACATGATTTTGGGGGCCAAATTTGGCACGTGGGAGTCTAAAAATAGGCCTTTTTAGGCTTAAACTTGCATTAAAAGACCTTTTTAAAGCATGAAAGTTTAGGACTAAGATCAATGAATGTATATTAATGCATATAAAGGTAATTTATATTCTTTTAATATCATTTTTATGCCAATTTTATCATTAAATGGTCAAACATTATTCCTTTTAGGCCAAAAATACATAATTTAGACCACTTTGAGCAGGCTTGTAATGGTAATATAAGAATGTTTGGATGATAGGAGGTGGCATTTGGCCTTGACACGCCAAATTGCCAACATTTTTGGTGACTCAAGGGTTTACTAGCCTACTAGTCAAAATAACCTATAGGATTTCATATGAAAATAGAAATTGGAGACATGATAATATGACATGATTACTCTCTTGATTGACAAACAAACTTTTGTTTTGTTCCATAACACGTCTTTTGACTATAACAACAAGACTAAATTGAAATAACTAAACTAATAATAAAGGAAAACTAACCTAAGGAAATAGGAAAACAAGACAAACACAACAACAAGGGAAGTAAATTATTGCTTGTGTTATTGACATATTGAAACATGACAAATGTAGTCATATAAAATGTGAAATTGGATAACTTAGGCATGGCTAATGACACCCAATCTATAGGTCCCCTTTCTTGATCACACAACCCTTTTAGGCTATTCTTTCACTAATTCCCAATCATTTATAACCTTTTAGACTTAGCTCTTTTAGACCCAAGAAACCCTTTCTAGCCTATTTCTATCCCCCTAGGTCTCATCCCCTTAGGACAATAATGCCTAAATTGGATAGGAGTACTGGAACCTAGGGTGTCTTATTTTTGATGCTATTGTACAAGTGCATTTTTACCTCTAATGGTCATATTTTCCTAAGTCCTTATCTTTTTCTTTGTCAGCCTAATACAAGTTAATTTAACCCAAAATCATTAATTACCCTATAAAAGTCCAGTCAAAGTATATTTAGAGGGGTTGGCAATCATTTACAAGAAATAAACAAGATTACAAGCAAGTACACTCATGTACTTTTCCCTATTCTTTGCATACAACCTTCCAAGATAATTTCAAGCCTATTCAAGCACTTATATTAGTCACTAGTCATTCAAAGTACATATAATTTCTCATCTAGTTGCATACACCACACATAATTGCATCAATCACTTCAATGGGAGAACTACATTAGCTTGATCTATCTTCAATGTATTGGTATGTAGGCAATGTGCCAACACATGGGGTGTGAAGTGAATCCAATGTATCCTTTACACACTAAACCCTTCTCTCTCTTTCCCAAATTTCCATTCAATTTTAAGAACAAAGAAATCCTAATGTTTTTTAATACTAAACTAGACACATAACAAGTTCCACAAGCTTCTAGGCCTCAAAAATTCATAGATAGGGTAACACAAGCCTACCAAATAGAACCCAAAAAGCTTTCAACCTCAGGACAACAATGATAAAATAAGACTACAATGATAGATAATAGAGTGTCTACTCTCATCACTTCTATCCAACCCAAAAATGAATTTCAAGAACCTATTCTAGCCTATTTTCTAGTCATGTGCCTCCAGTATCAGGCCCTTTCTCAGTCTGGATCAACCAGAATAAGCTATGTTCTATTTTCTCTCACTTCCTACTATATTTAGAAAAGAAAAAAATACTATTTGTTTACGTAAATTAGTATATTAATTAAATCATATTATTTACTTATTTACATTTCTTAGACTCATTTATTATTTAGGAATTAAACAACTAATTTTTTAAAATAATAAAACATTTGGTGAACTCAACTTCAAATTTTTTCACAAAAACCCTAGAAACCCTAGGGAGAATTATTTCTAATTTTTTTCCATAATTTCTTTATTTTTAATAAAATTAAACATCATAAATCTACCAATTAATTTTAAAAATATCATATATTTTATTCAAACCCTAGTTTACACATACTAGGTCCTTTTTGCATACAAACATATTCCAAACACTAGGAAAAATATATTGCTAATTTTAGAAATATTTTTTTTATTTTTCCTAAATTTTACAAGCAAAATTCTAAATTTTTTCTATAAATTCATATTAAAAATTTAAAATTATCATACTAATTCTAAAAATTAATTCAAAAATCCCTAGTTGCATTAACTAGCTCCCAATTATTTTTCCAGTAATTTTCCAATCAATTTTTGAGTTTTTAGTTGCATATCAAACTTAGAAAAACAATTTCAAATTTAAAAATTCATAGTATTTTGCATATATATTTTTGAAAAATCCTTAGTTACATATACTAGTTCCTACTTTGCTTCTTGAGGTATCACCTTACATCCATAGCCAAATTACAAAAATTATGCTCATTTATTTACAAACTTTTCTTACATTCCTTGAAAATAATAAAGAAACCATAATAGGTCCTATCATGTACATGAAAAATGAAGTATATCATATGTTAGTAAAAAAATTCATTCTTTGCATTTCATGCTTAATTTTCATAATAAGGGACGATATTACAACATTTATTGCTAAAATTACACAAGATTTCAATATGCCTTTTGCATACTCTCTATCTCTCATATAGACCAATTTTTAAGTTTATCATGTTAAACATGTTAGAAATATTATGTTACAAGTCAAATCTCTTTATGCATTTAGGTACACAATCATGTTCTCTATCCTTTACTATCTATTTGTCATATGGAAAAATATCTAAATTCATTATGCTAAACACATTACAAATGTCATAATACATGTCAAAGATATTAATGCATTCTTGCACAAATCCATGCTCTTGACCCTTTGCTTTCTATCTTTCATATGGATTTTTTTTCAATCTTATAATGATAAACACATTAAATATGTTATGTCACATGTCAAAAACATTTATACATACATGAACAAAATCATGTTCTCTATCCTTTACTCTCTATTTGCCATATGTAAAAATATTTAGATTTATTATGCTAAACACATTACAAATGTCATAATACATGTCAAATATATTTATGAATTCATGCTTTCTATCCCTTTTTTTAATCTTTCATGTGGAATGTTCTCTATATTCATATTTCTATACAATTTATAACTCTACTTACATGTATTTTAGCCTACATGCATAGTTTATACCTAGATGTATATGCATCTTTGGCTACTTTTGTTTCAATGTCATATTTCATGCAGAGGAAAGAAATCCTTTCTCCACTTTTCCCTCAATAGGGTGATAGTTACTTTCCCTCTAACTAGGTCCATGTTATCACCCCTCAAAAAGGTGAGGTAGCCTATATTGTTGCTCCTAATTCATACATTCCACCTATATATTATTCAAACCCTCTTCAACATATGTGTTTACATGTTTAATTGGAAACAACTAAGGTTTGAATTTGTGAGACTTTAAGGAATCAAATCACCAACATGAGCAAGCTATTTTTATATTTACAAATATCAAATCAACTATTACATGAAGATATCACAACATTGGAAAATCAGATTATAATACAAAAGCTTCAAAGGTACCCTAGTGGAAATCATGTATATGCACCTTCACCTACTCAATTAGTTTCAATCAATGTTGCATATCAAAACCAAAAATCACAACCTACAATAAGCATTATAGATAACAATAGTAGGTAACCATTAGAATTTGATTTAGAGAGGGACAACCCATATGTCATATTATCAACACTACTATTAGGAGGTTAATCACATTTCTTTCTACTCATTGGTGGGATCCACATCTCTTACACAGATAGCCACATTAGCCCTTTTACAACTACCATCATATCCATGGACATAGAGATAATGATTGTTATGGACTCAAGAATTACATTAATAGATATATTGATAATGGCATCATAACATTCACATAAGGGGCACTAAGATTTCTTCCATCATGGAACCATAGACCTCATTCCTCCATGATTGAGTCTTCCTAAGACATTAATTCATAGGAATTATTGATTACTCAACATGAGAGTAATGCGATTTATCAAATAGAGCCCCATATGAGATCTCCTATCCCACCTACTCAATGACTTTGGAGACTAGTACAACAAGCTTAGCCTACATACAATGGTGTAGTCTATGGCATATATAAGTTTCATACACATACACATCAAAGAGTACTACTTCAAAAAAATATCCACTATGACCAAGTTTTCTAAGACCTATTTCAAGTAAAAACACACTATGATTGGTATTAAATGAGTCACCAACATAGGTTTCACCTCTATCTCGATCTATTGCTTAGTCATACACATCATAAAATACCACTTCAAATAAATTCTCTATGGGTGATTTTTCCAAGACCTATTTCATGTAACAACCCACTACCATTGGTTTTAAATGATCCACCATGATATAAGACACCATGATAAGTAATCTCCCATGAGACCCATCAGTTAGTATCATTTCTTCCCAGTTTCTTTTGTACATAGTTTATATCAAAACATAAAAACATTTTGATTATATCCATAGTCCATGAGTTACATTACTACTATCATGCTAGGACTTACATTTTTTGTTTCATGCTATTATATGTCAGTTTATCTACATTACCATGCTTCACTTGATTTCTTTTAACTGTGTGTGGTGACATCCAACTACTTGATTGCTTCACTCTACCCACTGAGGGGGTATTCCTACTTCTACATTTGAGACACATATAGATATACATACCTACTAGGGGAATATTCTACATGAATACACCATCCAAGTTATGTCAATCCTACACTACACACTCTGAGTTATCATATTGATGTACATTACTTACTAGATTACACAAATTACTCTATCGACATTACACTAGTATCTAACACTTGTGTATCTCTTAACATATACATAGTCTTGTACTAACATGTCTTTAATACTTTCACTTCTTGCTTTGATTAGTCAGATGTGTTTTTATTTCTAGTTTACATGTTTTCTCTACTTGCTTAGCATAGCTTGTGTGATAGCATTTTCTAGTTCTTATTTGACTCCTAATTTTGTCTTAGGACATTTTCCAATGTCATTTTATTCTATTCATGTGTGTTCCTTAGGACACCTATAAATGTCTTCTTGTAATATTCCATGTGCTTGTGGCCCTTGTACCAACTTTTCTTCTTTAATTTGTACATATATGTGGCATTTGAACATGCCTTTCATGTTTGTTTTCTAATTTGAGTGAAATGTGCCCATGTCCCTTATTTGTGTGGCCCCTTGGTTATCCTTGTATAATTATTACTTCTTTATTATTTGTTTTATTTTCAATGTGTGGAATTTCATGATACATATCATGCATTTCCCCTACTTTATTGGATACCATGATGGACATCACGCTCCATCCATCCAACTAACAACTAATAACTAATATGTAAGATTTTTAGTTTGGTACTTTTCACATGTCTTTAAATTGATATATCTATCTAGGAATACCCTTGTTGATATAAAAATATATGAATACAAACATTATTATATCCTGAAACATATTGTCAAATATCAAATGCTATATCATATATCTAGACAACTTAACACACTTACACGACTCTTTTCTTTTGAGGGAAATCATTTTAGGTTTAATCATTCCTAAATTTAGAAGAGGGGGAAAAAATAGGGGTTTTATCATAGATATCAAAACTACTAATAGTAAAAATATTAGCATTCATACCACTCAGTACAAAATCTAGAGGTCAAACTGGTCGAAATAGAGCAAAAAAATAGTGACAGTTCTAGATCAGTAACCAATTTTCACACCAATTTGCAACACCAAAAATGTATATTAGCACAAAAAATAGGGGAATTAAAATTTTTATGCTCCTATTTAGGTATACAAATAGTCAATTTTTCCAAAAATAAGCAAAAAGTTTAGTTTACAAACAATTTTTGCACTTTTAGATCAGTCAGATTCAATAGTTTCAGTACAATTTTCTTAGATATAGGGGGGTTATCATGTATGAAACAATGGTTCTCAATTTCAATTCAGATTAGGTAGTTGTAATAACATTAAAATTATAATCCATGTTCCAAACATTAGTGATTGGGCATAATGTGAACAACACATTGATCTTCTTTTGTTTCTGAGTTCAGTTTATTCTAGGCATCTCAATAGTTGCATTCCTTACTCCATTTGTAGGTGGTTGGCATCATTTTAAACTTTAAACTTCATAAAAGTTTAAATTTATATGTACCTAATTTTTTGAGTTAGCTTTCATATAAGCCTAATACATTAGTTTCAGAGTGGATTTCATACAAGCCTAAATTCCATCTTTTGAAATGGCCAAGAGTGGCCTAGTTTCCAACATACATTCAGGCTATCCATGCCACATTGTTAGATTTTTAACACATACATGGGATCTATGATCCATTTCATATGAAATATATTATATATGGTATCACTTCATAAATTCACTTCATGGGGAAATGATGGAGCCAAAGGTCCAACCTTTGTATTCTTGAGCCACCTATTTAAAGGGATTGGACACATAGTCCTGACATCAATTAGCACATGCATGATTTTTTAACTTCACTTAGTTGGTGATGATGGAGCTAAAGGGACATATTTTTTATTCTTAATCCACCTTCTAGGGAATTGACTGCTTAGCTTTTTTCATGATATTAATTTTGATTTAACACATACTCAACACAATCTAGCATAATCCAACATCACAACAGGTTTTGTATTACTTCACATACCCAATGACATCTATTTTTTCCTTTATCTTCATATTACTTAGCTTTTATACGTTCTTATTTTAGATATAGTGTATCTAGTAATAACTGATCTATTTTATGCTTTCATTTGTAGATTCATACTTCATAGCATGCTCTCTCTATGCACATCCAACATCACACAGCTTCATGAGCTTCTCCCTCATAGGTAAGTTCAGGTATGATTTTTACTTTCCTTTATCTTAGTATTTCACTTTACTACATCACTAGAATAAAAGAGGGGAAATGTAATCATATAAAATTCAAAATTGGATGACGTAGGCATGGTTAATGACACCCAATCCATAGGTCCTCTTTCTTGCTCACATGGACGTGGGCATGGCTAATGACACCCAATCCATAGGTCCTCTTTCTTGCTCACATAACCCTTTTAGGTTGTTCTTTCCCTAATTCAAAGTCATTTGTAGCCTTTCAAACTTATCTCTTTTAAACCTAGGTATCCCTTTTAGGCCTAGATATATCCCCATATGTCTCAACCCCTTAGGACAATAGCACCAAAATTAGACAGGAGTGCTATAACCTAAGGTGTCTTATTTTTAGTGCTATTGTCTAAGTGTATTTTTACCTCTAACAATTATATTTTATTAAATCATTATATTTTCCTCTATCATCCTAATACAATTTCATTTAACCCATGATCATTAATTACCCTATAAAAATCCATTTAAATTCCATTTAGAGGGGTTGACACTCATTTACAAGAAAGAATCAAGAATATAAGCAAGTACACTCAAGAATTTTACCCTATTCTTTGCATACAACCTTCCAAGAGCATTTAAAGCCTATTCAAGCACTCATACTAGTCCCTAGTCATCCAAAGTACATCTAGTTTTTCATCTAGTTGCATACATTACACACAATTGCACCAAGCAATTCAATGGGAGAACTACATTGGATTGATCCCTCTTCATAGTATTGGTATGTAGGAAATGTGCCAACACATGCGGTGTGAAGTGCATCCATCATATCCTTTTCACACTAACCTCTTCTCTCTCTTTCCTAAATTTCTATTTAAGTTCAAGCACAAAAATCTTGTAAGGGTTTTGAAGACTAAATCAGACACATAGTGAGATTTGCAGGCTTCTAAACCTCAAAAATTCATAGACAGGGTAACACAGGCGTATCACATATAAACCAGAAAGATTTTAGCCTAAAGACAATAGTTCTATAATAAGACTATAGTGTTGGATAATAGGGTGTCCACTTTTTTCACTCCTATCTAATTGAGAAATGAAGTTTAAGAACCTATTCCAACCTATTTTCTAGTCCTCCTCTAATATCAGGACCTATCTCAATCTAGATCAACTAGAATAAGCTATGTTCTATTTTCTCTCACTTCCTACTATATTTAGAAAAGGTAAAAATACTATCTATTTACACAAATTAGTAGGTTAATTAAATCATATTATTCACTGATTTACATTGCTCAGACCCATTTATTATTTAGTAGTTAAACACCTAATTTTCTAAAATAATAAAATAACAAACAACCTAAAACAACTAACCTATGAACATAATCTTCCCTCTAGGGTCAAATGAAAAGTTGGATTATCCACCATGCAACCTTAAAATATGATTTCCATACCTTGATATCTCTCTTTTGTAGCTAAGAAAATTTTCATCTTCATAATCTCTTGAGGAAGTAGCTAGTTCTTCTATTTCCAATTTTAGGTGTATGAATTATAGACGTGAGTTCAAGACCCAATCATACTCCTAAATTTGTGTACTTTGAAAAAACAATCTCAATTGTTGTTCATTAATAAGCCTCTAATTATGATCATGTTGGGTAGCTTGTTATGTCTACTAAGTCATGTCTGTAACATCTCATTTTATGATTTATTAAGGCCATCTGAGTTCATTTTCAACCTCCAAAAGTAGAGAAACATCTGAATATGAAGCTATAAGTTGATAAACTTACTTGAGAGACTCAATAAGTCATCTCCTGAAAAAACATCCTCTTAAATTTGATTGCTTGAAGATTTGGTTTCTTCTTATTTGATAAAATTACTTCTCTTAACCTATAATAAATGATATTCAAGTACATAATAACCTAAATTAAATACATCAAACAAATTATGTGATTGGGTTTCACCAAGCTAAAGTACAGTTGGAGTTCCTTCATCATGATCATGAAGCTACAACTCTTCTTTCACTATTTTATATTGGTCACTTGAATTTTTTTATCCTCAACATCCACTTTATGACTTGGCATGATATTAGAATCATCTTATTCTTCCTTTTATCTTGTGAATTGGTACTTGACTTCTATCACTTCCACAAGCACTTGTTGACTATCATGATGAATGGCAATTTTTGTGTGATCAAAGAACTTATATAAAATCATCAACTTGCCCAATGAACATCTTTCTCTTTTATCTCATCATCTAATTTAGCTGATATTTTATCTCAACAACAAACTCTTTGAATTCATATTATTTTACACTCTAAGAGATTGGATCATGTTCTTCCTTGACAAGGAATGTGCCAATAGTGATATTCTCTTCATGTTTATGTGATACTCTTTCATCTTCATATACCTTAGAAAAATTCTTCATTTGATTAACAAAGAAGAGGGTCATTTTAAAGAATGGAAATGGTAGACCCCTAAAAATACTCAAGAATATGAGAAAGGTCTATAGGTGTTACCATTGATGATTGCTTTTGTTCATGGGGAAGCTCAACTTGAATCACCTTTACCTCCTCTCTTTATTGAAAATTATCTTGAATAGCTTTTCATGAAGAAAATGCCTTGGGATTTTGAGGAGAAATGAGTGGAGATTGAATGAGTTCCTACTTGATTTCAATAACAACACATAGAATTATGCTTGAATGCTCTTCACTCTCCCTGGGTTGTTTTACCTATTTCCAAGTCATGAACTTGGGTTTAGGAGCTTGTTCCTCTACACTTGTTATAGACATGACAGTGATTGAATGAATTATAACTTGAGATTGAATTGCCTTTGCATTTGACATTGATTGATGAATATGATGATTTGTAAGCTTAATTTGTTTGGCTAGGCGAGCCTCAAAATCATGAACAAACTCATTAGAAATCTCTCCCTACAAAACTAAAGATGAAGGCTCCTATATGAACTACTATAAAACATGACATTCAACCTTCTAAAAAAAATTCTTCAACCTTATAAGACCTCTCTTGGATAATTTCCAAGTAGGAAATCTTGGAAAGATATAAATGGAAATTTGAGAACTGTGATATACATTTGTTTGTTGTTCATAAAGAAAAAAGGGAAACTCAATGGGAACATGTTGTTGATTATGGTTACCCTAGTGTTTCTCATGGACCACTAACCTCTCTTCAATATCACTACTAAATTTTGAATTTCCTTACTTTATGAAAGATGTACATACTTCTTTAGCATGCTGCAAATTAGCTCTCATGTGCTAAATTTCATGCTTGGAAATATACTATCTTTAGCTTTTTTGAGTGTCTATGATTATCATTTATTTGTCATAGAAAAATAAGGTTTGTTTGAATATTGAGATAGATGGTCTTTGAACCTACTTGGGTTGATCACAAATGTCATGAGATTCATAAGGGTTATCATAGGATTGGTATGAGTCATCATACTATTGATAAGGCTTTGTATATGTCTAGCGAGGCTCATTATAAGGCTGATATGGACCATGGTAGGGATGATAGGGGTGATGAGGATCATAACAAGATGTATATAGATCATATTAGAACTAATGATAAGGACATGAATGATATAATTCTTCTCTATAGATTACCATAGCCTAGAAAACACATGAAAATCAACTAAATAGTGAACAAAATTGCCTTTTACCTCTAAGATAAGGACCATATGATTATTTGAAATTACTTTTAAAGACCAATATGCTAAAAATATGTATTCTAATGCCTAGATATGTGTCCCATCAAACATGTCAGAACTATTAGCAACCCAAATATCACCCTGATGAAGGTTGATTACTCAAGATCTCCTTCACATCTAGACTAACATTGTAATGGTCTAAGTTGTGGGACACCTGTACTTAGACCATACCTCTATATTTGTGAGGCTAGATCATGTGATGTATCACTGATGTTTAACTTACTAAAACATATTATAATTTTTGGGATGAAAAGGGGTAGAAAGATTACTGAAAGGGAAATATATTATACTGATAGTGATACACCTATATTACTAGTTCATCCACTCTATTTGATCTCATAAAACATTGATAATCAGATCTAATAATGAATCTGTAACTCCAAGACTCATTTGTAATAGTATTTCACATAAAGGTTTCATCAATTCACCAAATCATGAGGTAAATGATGGTAGGCCTAATTCAAGATAATAACCATTCAATATATCCACTATTTTCTTAATCAATCAATATCAAATATGGTATATGACCTGCATAAGATGGTATACTAGTAACTAGGTGAGATCAAGACATGCCAAAGGAGAAAATACTACCACATGTGCAAATTAAACCAATATAACACACTATACGAGTTATAAGAATACGAAAATAGTCATTTTATTTATCTCAAAAGGTTAAAAAGCTCAATCCTAATAGAGTTTAATCATGCCCAAGAGAGGGATCCCTATTTCAAGTTGGCATTGGTATCACATGTTTGTGTATGGTCATTGATGTAAGAAGAATTGTGAGTTATGGTGATTCAATGGAATGTTTTATGATTCATAATGAAGTGATTAGATACAAGCATGTGGAGTTATTTGTGGTAATATTTGAGCATGGCATGAGGTTTCTTGGCTTGAGAGTGAGATTTAAAGTACATCTATAGTGGTAGGAAGGTCTCAAAGAGGTATGGTACCTAGTAGGACTGTTTGATAGCTTGGTTCCTAATCATGGAAATAGATTGTAGAGGCATGGTGATAATGAATTGTTTTTATATGAGCTTTGGTAGTAGTGCAAAAAGTGTCTATAGATTAGTGAGGATAAGGAAAAGTTTGTGAATCATATATAGATGTCTTGGTGAAGTTCTGGTGTGTCATTTAACCATTTGAAGAGATAAGAATGCATCCTCTAGCCTAAGAAGGACCAAAACATCACATACCATCACACAGGTATGAATGTATTAAGAATTTTGTGAATTTATTTTAGTTACTTATAAAGTCAACTCTATTCAAAATAAAATATGGAGATGTTGTTCTTAGTGCCAAGATATTTACCTATAAATTTGGTAATTTGAAGTGTTTCCTAGCTCAAGTTATAATACTCCAAATTTTCTCTAGCAGACTATGACATGCTTTAGACCATAAAGTTTAAGCTTCAATAAATAGCTATTGAAGTTCAAAAAAATGAACATTGGATTTCAAATGACTATGTATGCATAATATACCAATGAGCAAAGAAGTTCTTTTAAAATGCAGGATATTAGTCATATCAAGTTGGTGTAAAATCAAAATTTATAGTAGACTCCATGAAGATCATACTCTAGGTGGTATTTTGTCTCAGAATTCTATATAATTAAATTTATTATAGGTCAAAGTCAAAGGTTTTGACTATGATAAAAATCAAAAAAGCCAATGAGCAATAAAATGCATGTAGAGAGCAAAATATTAAGAATTTTGGCATGGTATAAAATCAAAGTCATAGTAGAATCCTTAATGAACAACCTATAAGTGTATTTTATTCATGATAGTCCATAAAATTGAACTTATTGCTTTTCAAATTTGACTAATTTTTGGTAGTTTTTGGCATAACAAAGTGAGCTTTTTAAAGAAGTGTTTTTGACTATTTAAAGCTATATATAAGGTGATTTGATGATAACCCTTAGGTTATAAAGTTTATATCTATATATGTATTGTGTCTTGAAAGTGTTTTTATAGGTGTTTTAAGTCATGTGTATCTTGACTAATTCTTAAGATAGTTTGACAGTTCTAGGTATGCAAGGTGAAGTAAAGTGTTTAAGACTCTATAATAGGATTAAATGTTTAAAATGAAAATTTTGTTGTATTTTAGTATTTATATGATGTAAAAATGATTTATTTAATTTTTTTATTCACTCTAAGTTATTTAGATATTAAATTCAAGATGACATATCTAACTATGTATGCACTGTCTAAGAGAGGCTTAATAAATTGGTTTATAAGATAAGTGGTTGGCACTATAAAATATGATATATCTATTATAATATAATATAGAGGTATAAAATAAAATATTAATGTGAATTATAGTTCATGAAATTTCCCTTACATGTGTTAATGACAATGTTCTTCATGACTGTGTCTAAGGAGCACTCTATCAATTCTAAGTAGTCATCTAGAAGAGATGAGTTTAGGAGGATTTGGATATATTTGAATGACCTAATAATTGTGAAGATGTTCCATAAGTATCTAAGGTTCATTATAATTCATTAATAATCTTGATATGTTTCTATTTAAATATGAAAATTCAAAAGCTTTTGATTGTGTTTTTGGAGCATGTGTGCAGTTCTGAGTGAGCTTGTAAAGTTGATCAGTTTGGGATATTTTGACATTTTTGGTGATGTATAATAGAATTTGTGATGATAATGAGGTCATTAATGATATATTAATGAGATTTTATCATGTGGTTATATGGTAAAATTGATCATATGCTTTAGATATTTAAGGTAGACTTTTTATGTGTGTTAAAGCCTAATGGTAAGTATGCCTAATGACATGGTTTAATGGGTGATTTGGACTAAAAGGTGATATAGAGATAAGTGGAATTTATAAAGGGTATATTAGATTCATATTTTATATGTTTCATTCATTTTTAGAGGCTCAAGGTGTTCCAAGAAGGCCTAAGTTGAATGTGTGCTTAAGAAGGCCTAATTACATTAGGTCTCTATTAGGCCTAATGGTGGTTTTGAAACTTAAGGGGTATGATTGACCTATGTGATGATTGTTTCACATATGAAATGTGCTTTATGACTCATTCCAAGGTTAATAAAATTATTGAAAGGTTCTTGGCTGACCAAGATGGGTGAGAGTGAGTGATTGGAATAAATACAAGGCATAATAGGCCTATTTTGACTAGTTGAGTGTATGTGAGTGCAAACAAATATAAGATTACCCTGAGGAGAAGTAAAATTATATTTATACCTATATAAGGAATTATATAATCATACATAAACATATAATAGGAGGTATGAGTGTGTTGAGTAAGGTCATATGATCTAATCAAGCCATATGAGGGTTGTTTGAGCAAGGAAGCCTGGAAGGTTGTTTAGAAGAAGTTGAGAGTATGTGAATATAAGAGAATAAAAGATATAAATGGAGGAGTAGAGGTAGATCATGTAGATATTCATAAATATTTAGAGGATCAGTCATGAACATCCATTAGATATTAGACAAATATATGATAAGGTCAATTGATCTAATGATCCTAAAAGAGGGATGTTGAACAAGAAAGCCTATGAGGTTGTTTGAGAGGGATAGAAGGTTAAAGTGAGATGAATGAGGTGATATACCATCATTATATTCATTATAGTTGTTTTATAGGATAGAGAAGAGAGATCTAAAGAAGAGATTACCATTTTTTGATTGAACAATAAGGTGTTATTGAGGTGTTCAAGTTTATCTTGGATAGGTTAATGATTAGCAAGAGGGAGTCAGAGATGGAATGAAAGTTGGATCTTTAATAAGTGTCCTTGAAGTTGATGGGTTGGTTCCAAGTCACTTAGGGTGTTGAAACCTCCTTGAAAACTAAAGCTTACTAAAGACTAGTTGAGTGGGTGTTTGACTAGGTAGGGATTGGAGCTCCTTGTGTGGTTGGTGCCTCACTAAATGTTTGATCCATTAATTATAGGACATTATTCTATGTGGTTTTTTAATGGTTTTTATCCCCCGTGAGGGTTTCCCACATATATATGGTGTTCATGTAATGTGCTCTTATCTTTCATGCTTTGTATGAGTATGTTTCTAGATCAAGTTGATATGTGATTGAAATATTAAATAATTATGAATGGAATTGAATGAAAATATTGTAAACTAATTCAACCCCTAGTGTTTTTTCTTCCAATAATTTGTATTATATGAGGTTCTTTGATGAGGTTTTGACAACTTGAAGGTGATCCTAGAAGCACAAAATGGCTAGACTTGTGAAGGTGAGTTACAATATCAATGTATTTATTAGCTTGTGGAATATGAGTTAGATGAAAATAAGTTTTTTTCATCAGCCTTGGTATATAAATAGATAAATTTAATAATGAGGTCTTTAAAAGGTTTGCAAGTCTACAAGAATGCTTGGGGAGCAAACCAAGATGCATGAGTAGGTATAAAGGTGATAAAATACTTCTATATGAACATGGAGTCTTGATAGGATAGTATTAAGGAATGTTAGTGAAGGTCTAGGATATGTTATGATGGTATGAAATTTAATCTATGATGTTTGTTGCTTCAGTCTAGATTTACAACTAGACCTCTTATAAACCATACCTAACCTAATAGGACTTAATGATCAATATTCAAGGTAAGGAGGCCTTGTAATGATGATATGATTGTGTATGGGATTGAAGGTATGAAATGAAATGTTAGATCATGTGATAAAGTTGTTGAGTCAATAACATGACTCTCTGAATGAGATAAAAGGGGTATGTCCTTCATTGGTGGTTTTCTCATGGACCTAGTTTTAAGACCCTAGGTGGCAGTTTGAGGCATCACGATCAAGTTTGGTGGCTTCTGAGCTTGTGTGATCATTGTAAAAGGATGTATGACATATTTATGATGTATTTAGATAAATATAAGAGGATTTCAAGGTATGTTCAAATTCTAAGCATCAATATCAATTTAGGCCTAGTGTATAAGGAAACGTAGTGTGGCCTAATGAGGGGTCAAGATAAGTTTTCAAGGTGGTAGAGCACATGTGAGCATATATTGAGGTTTTAAAATATGTTTCAAGGGTGTTAAAAAAGTCTGAGGTCCTAAGTTGAAGGAGAAAGAAATAAAAAGAGTTTGAAGGTCTCTTATGTATGTAGAATGACAAGTTGTAGACCTGAGAAGGAACTTTAGATACTCATTGGCATGTGTGGCTATTGCATGAGAAGATAATATCTTTTAGATAGATTGAAAATATTCCTAATAATTGTTTCCAATCATTATAAAGTGGTTTCAAGGATAGATCTATATGAATAAATGTTAAGAATCTAAATTGGTTTAAAAACCTCTCAAAACCCTTATAATGACCCGATTGGAGAGATCTTGTTGAAAAGTACCCAAAATGTTTTAGCAAGGCTAGTTTTGTTATTGGAGGTGTTAGAAGAATCCATAATACATCTCGAAGTGATAATGATATGTTAGTATAGTAAGTAAAACCTATATAAAAATCCTTATTTTCTTAGAAATTTGATATGACAGGAAGTGTTGACTAGGCCAAAGAATGCAAATCAATGGAGTTTGAAGCTTTAGACCTATGATTTTTATCCATAGAGTTAGTTGGGAAAGTTATATATTTTATTTCAACTATCTTGGTCACTCAATTTGACCTATCACTAGCTTGTTAGCTAAAAATGATAGATAAGGACATTTTGTAGAGTTGCATAACATTCTTTATCATTCAAGGTGAGTATTATAAGTGTTTGGAGATGTTATAAAGGTCATGTAGCTTCTATATATCCATTATATATGATCATATTTATCTTATATATGAATATCAAGATAAAAATTTTAAAAATTTGAGGTATGAGGGTTTCAAGTTATTTTATGAGTTCAAAACCTAGGTGTGCTTTCATGAAGAAAATTACTCTATCATGACTTATGGAATCTAGTGTGTGTTAGAGGGATTGAGTGTAGAGTTTTATTTAGTATATATAATTCTTAAAATTTATGGTTGATCTCAAGGCTTGGAGATGATCAAAAGTTTTTTATTGTGCTTTGATAGTATTTGACTCTTGTATGTTGATTCAGAAGATTGGTCTAAAAAGACCAATACTGCTCAATTTTTAAGAAGATGATTAAGTTTTTGGTTTATCTATATATTCATATGGATGATTTACATGCATTAATATTCATGGTGATTTCCCAAAAAGTTGTTATAATTTCAAGTCTTCATGATTTGATTTTGGTATATGAGTGAGTTTAAGCCCTTATGTTGTGAGTTGTGATGCCTAATGCATATGATGATGTTGTTGAGGTCATGGAGGTTTTGTACATGTGTTTGGTTCATCATATTTAAAATATTTTAATATTTTTATTCCTCAAGAGTTTAAGGTAGTTTTTGTGTGTGCAAAAACCTAGTATGACTATATATTAACCAAGAAGGTGCCTTGTAGTGGTACGAGCCATGATGACTTGTGATTCTTTAAAGGAAGTTTTTTGATGTTATTAAGAGTATATGAAGTTGTTCATACATATCTGAGGTGGTTTTATTATTATGTGAGAAGGACTGGATCTATTTTAATTAGGTCTTCATTGGACCTATTGTTGGTATAATGTCTAATGAAGCATTCAAGGAATGATATTCTTATGAAATATATTGTAATTAGTTTGTTTTTGGTTTCAAATAACTTGATATAGATGAAGTATGGAGTTAGTGGGAACTAACTCAAGTCTCTTAATAATATTGAAGATAAGTATGTATAGACAAAAGGAGATCTTACTTATTAGGTGAAATGATTAGGTCCAAGGATCAGTAAATTATATGTATATGACCCTATGGTAGTTGTATAGTCCCTCTATCATTAAAGTCAAAGTGGGAGAGAGATAAAATTTATGGATAATTTTTCTATTGAAATGATAGTCAACTTTAAGTGTGTTTTCCATCAATGTGGTTTGTCATCAATGACAAAGGGGGATATTGTTACAATTTTTCATCGATGTTACATGTTTATGTATGGTCATTGATGTCAAAAGAAGTATGAGGTATGGGGATATAATGGAATTTATTATGATGCATAATTAATTATGGTGAAATGAGTGGATACATGAATGTGGAGTTGTTTTTGGAAATATTTGAGCATGGTATGAGATTTCTTGGCTTGATAGTGAGCTTTAAAGTGCATCTATAGTGGTAAGAAGGTCTCAAAAAGGTATAATACCTAGTAGGACTATTTTATGGCCTAGTTATTAAGAATGGAAATGGCTTGTAGAGGTATGTTGGTAATAAAATATTTGTATATGAGATTTTTTAGTAGTGCAAAGAGTGTTTTCAGGTCATTGAAGATAAAGAAGAGGTTGTGAGGAATACATAGATATTTTGGTGAAGTTTTGGTGTGTCATTTGACCATTTAAATAGAGATTAATTCATCATATAGCATAACAAGTACTAGACCATCACATACCATAACAAATTTGTGAATGTACTGATAATTTTGTGCATTTATTGTAGGTACTTAGAAAGTCAACCTTGGTCAAAATAAAATATGGATATGTTATTCTTAGTGCCAAGATCCTTACCTATAAATTGGGTATATTTAAGTGTTTCCTATCTCAATTTATAAGCTCCAAATTATTTATAATATATTGTGTTGTGATAGAGACTATCGAGCTTAAGCTTCTAGAAATAGCCATTGAAGATCAAAAATATGAACATTGGATTTCAAATGACTATGTATTCATAAGAGACTAGCGAGCAAAGAAGTGAATGTAGAATGTAGGATATTATTTAGATCAAGTTGGTATAAAACAAAAATTTGTATTATAATCCATAAATATAATCATAAAGGTGGTATTTTGTCTCAAAATTCCATACAAGTGCATTTATTTCAAGTTAAAATCAAAGTTTTTGCTAAAAACCAAAAAAACAAATGAGCAAAGAAATGTATGTAGAGACCAAAATATCAAGAATTTTGACATTGTATAAAAATAAAATTTGTATTAGACTAATTAGATAAAAAATAAGAGAATAATTTATTCATGATATTCCATAAAATTTAACTTATTACTTGTCAAAGTTGACTATTTTTTGATAGTTTATGGTAGAATAGAGTGAGCTTTTTGAAGAAGTGTTCTCAATGTTTTAATCCATATAAAAGGTGCCTAATGTATTTGATGATAAACCTAAGGAAATAAAGTTTATATAAATATATGGATTTTGTCTTGAAATTATTTTTATAATTTTTTTAATTCATGTTCATCTTGACTAATTCTTGAGACAGTTTGAAAGTTCTAGGTATGCAAGTTGAAGTAAAGTGTTTTAGACTGTATGTCAGGATTAAATGTTTTTAATGCAAATTCTGATGGTTTTTAGTATTTATATGATATTTAAATTATTTATTTAATGTTTTTAGTCACTCTAAATCATTGAGATATGAAATCCAAGATGGCCTATTTGGTTGTGTATGCACTATGTAAGAGAGGCTTAGCAAATTGGTAAATAAGACCAATGGTTGGCACTATAAAAAATTATCTATCTATTGTAAGATAGTATTTAGGTATCATATAAAATATAAAATTTAATTATAAATCATGAAAGTTTATTTATAAGTGTTAATGACAATTTTCTTCATGACTATGTCTTCAAAGCACTCAAGTGGTTCTAAGTAGTCATCTAAAAGAGATGAATTTGGGATGATTTGGATAGATTTGAATGATATAACGATTGTGAATATGTTATATAATTATATAAGGTTTATTAAAATTCATTTATAATCATTATAATTCCCTATTTAAATATTATAATTCAAAATCTTTTGATTATGTTTTTGGAGCCTTATGTAGTTATAAGTGAACTTGTAAAATTGACCAGTTTGGGGTCTCTTGACCTATTTGGTGATGTCCAATTGACTTGGTTCCATGAGGTAATTTATGATATTTTAATGATATTTTATCTTTTGTTTATATGGTAAAATTTATCATATGTTTCAAATATTCAAGGTAAACTTTTTTTGTGTGTTAAGGCCAATGACAAGTAGGCCTAATGATGTGGTTTAAGGAGTGATTTAGAATAACAAGTGATATGGAGCTAAGTGTATGTTATCAAGGGTATATTGGAGACAAATTTGATATTTTTAATTAATTTTTATAGGATCAAGGTGTTTTAAGGAGGCCTACGTGAAATGTGTGCTTAAGAAGACCTAATTGCAGTAGGTATCTATTAGGCCTAATGGTGGTTTTGACCCTTAAGGGGTATGATAGACATATGTGATTATTTTTTCACCTATGAAACATTTTTTATGACTCATTCCAAGGGTAATAAAATTATTTAAATTTTCTTTGCTGACCAATATGTGTGAGAGTAAGTGATTGGTATAAATATAAGGCATAATAGGCCCATTTTGACTAGTTGAGTGTATGTGAGTGAAAATGAATATAAGAGCACCTTGAGGAGTATAATAATGTTATGTATAACTTTATATGTAATTATAAGATCATAAATAAACATATAATAGGAGGTATGAGTGTGTTGAGCAAGGTCATATGACCTAATCAAGCCATCTGAGGGTTGATTGAGCAAGGAAGCCTAGAAGGTTGTTTAGAAGAAGTTGAGAATAGGTGAATATAATTAAATAAAATAGATAAATGGAGGAGTAGAGATAGGTAATTTATAAATTAAAAAATAGTCATAGTATAATTCTTGAAAATCCATCAGATATTTGGTAAGTAGATGATAAGGTCAATTGACCTAATGATCCTAGAAGAGGCATGTTGAGCAATAAAGTCTAGAAGGTTGTTTGAGAGGGGTAGAAGGTTGAAGTGAGATTAATGAGGTGATAAACCATTATAATTTTCATCATATTTATGTACTAAGTGTATTAAAATGAGTGTATTGTAGGATAGATAAGAGAAAGAGATGAAAGAGAGGTCACCATCTATTGATTGAACAACAAGGTGTTATTGATGTGATCAGGCTTGTATTGGATATGTTGGTACTTAGTCAAGAGGGATTTGGAAATACCCTATAAATTGGAGCTTGAAGAAGTTTCATTGAATTTTTATGGTTGTTTTCAATTCATTTAGGTGGTTGGATCATCCTTGTAAGTTGCATCTTGCTAAATACTAGCTGAGTGTGTACTTGACTAGGTAGGGGTTGGAGCTCCTTGTGGGGTTGGTGCCTCACTAAATGTTTGATCCATTTCTTATAGGATAGTAATACAAGTGTTATTTTAGTGGGTTTTATCCCCCATGAGGGTTTCCCTATGTGTTATATCTTTCATTCTTTATATGAGTATGATTTCATGATAATGTTTCTATATCAAGTTGATATGTGATTGAATGGTTAAATAATGATGAATGGAATTGAATGAAAATATTGTAAACTAATTCACCCTCAATGGTCATGCTTTCAAAAATACACAAAATTGTCTTAAAAGACTCAATATATATAAGTGACAAGAGAATTATCCAAGAGATTGGAATAGAATAGAGAAGAGAAGGTCAAATTCACATTAAATTAAGTCAAACTAAGATTCAATTGGTAGTAAATAGTCCTCAAGACTTATCTTTTGTCTAATATACTTGCATGATCTCCTTGCATGAATTATCTTTGGCATTGGAATGAGGTTGTGGGACCATTTATCATATTCAAACTTCTTCTAGATAACATGATATGCCACATTTTGATGACAACTCAACTTGAAGTGATTTCAAGCTAAGTGAATAACCTCTTGCATGAAAATGATGGAAGATGCATGATACTAGTAAACTAGTAAACTTAGAGTGATTAGATTTGAATACAAGTTAACTCATGATTAATCCCTTATTTTCATGAATTATCACTTTAATACTAAATCATACATGAAATATCCACCTGAAGAGAAGTTATGCAGTGTTACAACTCCATATGAACTACCTTAATAGCTCTTCAATACCATCTTCATCTACAATTATTTCCCCAAGTAGGATAGCTAGGCTAAATATGCCTAGTATCCTAACTCTTACACTTTATTTATCTTTAAAACTTACAAACATGGGGATATTAGACCTAAAACAAGCAATAATATCATGAAATAGGTTCTATTGATGAAGAAACACTTGCAACTTAGTCAATCTAGTTGACTAGGTCAAAATCCCTGAATTTCCTATAGAGTGGATATTTTGGAAGAGATGATAATGGAAATTAAAAGAATATTTTTCATCATTTGATAATTTGGAGATGAATAACAAGTTCCAAAATTTGATCTCCATGGATTGGATTTCATGTAAACTACCTTGTACCTCATCTTTTTTTATTTTTTTTGTCAAAAACATATTTTCTACCATGATCCATACAATTATATAAAAAAAGTACCATTTTTGGGAGCCTCTCTATGTTTATTTCATTTTTAAAGAGGTTTTAAGTTGATTCATGAGGTTTTGATTTCAATAAAATTGACTTTTCTTATAGCTAGTCTTTATGAGGGTTTGGAAGGGTTTTTGAGGTGAACCTTCTTAAAAATGGTTTATAAAGTAAAAAACTCCAAAAAAAAATTTATTACCATTAATATATATTACACATACCCCCTCAACTTCCTTAATAATATTTGGTTCCCATTCAAAAGGTATGAAAAGATACATACGTAAAGAAGTTTGCCTATAGGGTTTTGCTTGTATTCTGGATAGGCTTATGCTCTTAGTGAATGTTCATAAAGTACATCCCATAAAAAAACATAAATTTTTAATTAATAATAGTTTCATATGTTCCTAAAATAATTATAATATCATTTAGACAAACTCTTCACATGGTGAAAGATATGAGCACTTGAATAGTTGGTTTGAATGGGTGTCTTGAATGCAAAATCTGAATTTATACTTATGGAAAAAAAAATTATACTACTATTATTTTATTTAATAAATATTAATAATAACTATAACATCTCATCATATCATTCTCAATGTGTCATCTTGCTTAGAGGGTTCGAACATGCCTTTTGGTGTTATAGGCTTGCTTGCTTGTTTTAGCCCTCCAAGGCATGGTTTGATTTGATTTCTAAGTGTGATCACCTATAAAAATGTATATATAGATTAAAAAATACCCTATTATGAATTAAATTACCTTCCAATGAAGTTTTGAGCCTCTACCACACCTATATGTACCTCAAGTAACTACTTACTCCAATGGTGACTGTTAATGGACATATAGGGGACTGTGTAAAAATGTGAGTATATAACCTAATAATTTGAACATATAAATATTTTTTATGATTATATTATGTCACAAGGACAAAATACACCAAATTTCATGCCTTTTGGATGTATATTTTGGCCTATAGGCTCTTTTTACTAAAAGCTAGTTTGAGTTGCTTGCTTGGTCTAGTTTCAAGACTGAGTTTTCTTCCTTTTCTAATTTTATTTATGAATGACAAGTATGAATTTAAATTATATGAAATTAATATTTGAGTTTTTTTCATCCTTCATTTATTATCTATTCAAATACATGTCACCTATGTATGACTATAGCCCATCAAGAACCCTCGTCATCGTTGTGTACAATCAGTATTGTAAGTGGTTTGATGAGATGTGGAAATGTTTAATGATAAGTATATATTTATTGGTGCTTATAATCTCTTAAAATAAATTTAAAATATACAAATTTATCATTTTTAGCACACTGACTCTTCAAACAAGGTTCTAGGCCTTGCACATAGTCAAAATCCATATAACATGCTTGTACCTTCTTGAGTTGGGAGTAGCCTAGTGGACTTGAATAGTTTTGAATATGAAAACTTGTCACTTTTAATTTATTAAGTAATTTAATAAGTATTTCCTTGACTTTAATGTTCTTAATATTAAACTTTGCAATCATATGACTATGTTGAAGGATCTTGACCTTTGTATGGCTATAACTGAAGGTGAATGACTGTGTGTATTTGACTTGTCCTTGTTTGGAGTAATTCCATGATATATTGATGATAATAATCATAATTATCTTATTTAACCATTAATTATCATGAAAATTTACCAAAATAATAACTATTCCCTCATGCTTCATGAAATTGAAGATAAGCCTATGTTTTTGAGGCTATAGGTGTACTATTTGACAGTTGACTTGACTGCCATTTATCTTGGGTCACTCCTTCATAAATTTTGAACTCATTATATCATTATTTTTTTCATGAAACCTCATGTGAATAAATATCTTTGCTACTTCATCATGAAACTCTCTTGAACTATTATGCCTTTTTTCTCCTCATACTTGGAGGCATGATTGGTTTAAAGAGCTTATATGTAGAAATTCATATAAAGACATGACTTGAATTGGGTTTTATGATTCAAAAGGGTTGGTCCTTGGTATAATATCATGAACATCACTTAATGTACTTATTAACCCCAAACTTAATATTGAAACCCTTGAACATACATCCTTGTCTATCATCTAGAATTGAATGAGATTCAAGACTATAAACTTTGTGAGAACTTATTGTAGTTGGATGATTACCATGTAAATGTACCTTGAATTGAATCTATTTATCACTTAGGGTTCCTTTTATTTAAGTTTTATAATCACCACCTTATAAAAATTCCACCTACATAGTCATTATTCCACCTTCTTGAGGATAGTCTCTTTCTCCATACTTGAATGTAGGTGAGTGTACAAACTAGAGGAGGGTCAAAAAGTGCTTATAAGTTTGAAAAATATTTAAGGTGTCTAAAGTATTTTAATTTCATAACATGATCTATTAAAAATTTGAAGTCTCCATCAAAGGTTTATGTCCTTTAGTACTCCTCAAGATCATAGTCCACCTTCTTGGCTATAGGTTGTCCTTAGGTCTGGTTGTAAGTCTTCTTTTGATTTTCTTAAGCCATTCAAGGCTTTGAATCTATTTTCATTTAGACACCTCATTAATATATCCACTTTATATTTCTTAGTCATGAATTTGGTTAATATAAATAGACTCCATAAGCCTAGATAGGCCTTAAGATTAGACTATCATTATTACTGGATTGTTATAGCCTAAATATAGTCCTGTAGGTATCCAAAGGACCCTTGATTTTTTATCAATAGTAATATTCATGGATTATTCTATAAGTGAAGTCATAATATGGATCTTGAAACCTTGGATAATTAATAATCTTTACTTATATATTTATGTTATGATAAAACATATTAAAATATTGTGACCTTTATCAAATGTATATGACTATGTATATTCCATTTGCATAGATTGTGACCACACTTAGGCCTTGAAACATACTTAAATAGACCTAAAAACCCAAACTAGTGTAATTTGCCTTTCCATAAATATCCATTTAGTTATTATCTCTTCAAATATCTTTGAAATCTTCCTTGATGCACACTTGATCTTATCTCAGTCTATTAGGGCTGTATGTAGATGTTTACCATGTTGCCTATATAGAATGAATGGATCTAGACATTGATAATGTCTTGAAACATTAACATGAGTGTTCCTTGTTATGAAACTTGATGAAAGAGGAATGAAACAAAACCTTAATTAAGATATATCTTGAATTCAATCCATCCATTGTACTTCAAGAAAATTTATTGTCTATACTTTGTTGGCTATAGGTCATCATTTTATGATTGTTTAGAAGTGGTCTCAAGTCTGTATATATTCATATTTATACTTATGATGATTTCTAATCAATCTATGACTCCTTATGGAAAATTAAAAATGTAATGGAGATGGGTAGAAGGTGGAAAACCTTGAATGGAGAATGGGAAACTCTGAATGAAGGGTGAATGGAGCATGAACATAGTAAGAAATGGTTGTGTATGATAGTGAGGTTGGAGATTCACAATATGGAGGTGAAAAATGGCCACTAGGTGCATGTCAATACCAAACTTAATATTCATATGTAAGCATGAAGATATCATTTTCAAACCATATAAATTTTAAGGAATTTTAAAGAGCACATGATGATAAAAATGAAAAATATGACTTTGTTAAAACCTTAAAACATGGTAATTTTCCTTAAAGTTTACTAAACAATGACTCCTTAGAGATGCTTTTGAGAACACATGGGTGTCTTTATTGGTGATGAAGTTTCATGAAACCTTTGAGAATATTTCTTGAGGACATGTGAACATGATGGAGACCCTGTAAATAATAATCCAAGAAAAATTTTAATTCTTTCTCTCTCCTTGACCATATAAATCTCCTTTACATGCTTATATAATGTAAATTTGTACTATAGACATATTATTGAGATCCATATGACCCCCACACATGTTAAAATGACCTGAAGACTAACATGGAATTGTGAATCATGTTCCTAAGAAACTCCATAATCTTTCTTTTTTTGATATGATGCCCTAATGAGGAGAAATTATAGAAAACCGATCGCCTTCCTAGATGCAAGATTGTAGATGTATATCTTGAATTATAATGAATGATTCATGAAGGATAGATGACCAATTTGAAAACCACTTACTCCAATAAGAAAATATTTGAGTCTAATTTCTTTTTCCAAAATTGTAGACTTGTATTTTCTCTCTCCTAATTATACCAGCTACAAACTTGAAGAGCTCTTTTTATGTGTAAATAATCTAGTTTACTATAGGGGATTGGTTTTGGGGCTGTTTTGCATCCTTTCTCCTTCAATCTCTTCTAGAATCCCTATTATTCCATTCTTCTCCTTTGCATAGCCTCAGTTCTATGGATGGCCATACAATTCCATACCTCTCAATGAAATATGCATGAAAATAGCCTCTTTTTGTTTTTTATTGATAAATTTAGTCTTCCACCACCACTTTAATGCATGAGGAGGATATCCATGAGTATTTTTCATGTTAAAAAAATATTTATACTTTAGCATGCTTTTGGGGGCCAATTTTGACATGTGGGAATCTAAAAATGGGCCTTTTGGGCTTAAACTTGCATTAAAAGACCTTTTTAAAGCATTAAAATTTAGGATTAATCTCAATTAATGTATATGAAGGTAGTTTATAATATTTTAATATCATTTTTACTCTAATTTTATCAATAAATGGTAAACAATTATCCCTTTTAGGCCAAAAATACATAGTTTAGACCACTTTGAATAGGCTTATAACAGTACCTTGAGAAGTTTCAAATTATAAGGGATGGAATTTGGACTTGACAAGCCAAATTTCCAATAGGTATCACCCCTACCATTAGTTACAATAGGTCAACTGATCCTACTCTCCACCTAAAAACATTTGGAAATCTATACAAAGATTGGGTCAAGTTAACTACTTTTGTCACTACCAAGTTATTAGGAAAAACTCTCTCTAGAGATGCTTTAGGTTGGTATAACCAACTTAAATCTCATTCCATCACTAGTTTGGAAGATTTAGTAAATGCTCTAGTTCAATAGTTTTAAACTAGTGATCTCCCTAAAAATACTTTGGCCCATTTTATTAATTGTAAGCAACTTGAGATAGAAACCACACAAGATTTTATCAAATGATGGAATACCTTGTCTAAAAAATGTGAACACAATATGGTAAATTATAACCTCTTTCATATATTTACCAATGCTCTTTATCCCAAGTTGTAATATCAAGTTTAGACTCTCTCTCCATGCACTTTGAAAGAGGTCACTAACCAAGCTAAGTGCCAAGATGTCTTCATGCATCAATTCAATCCATCCCAACCATCTATGGGTACTCGTATGTTAATAAAAAATAAAAATAATCATGCTACAAATTATGGTGTCATCAATTCTTATGAAACAATCCATTATATACAATCTATTATTCCAAACCAAGTTTCATAAATGGCTTACTATATCTATTAAATCAATTCTCTTATTAATAAAGGTAATTCATTAGAATGGATGGATCCCTATCAAAATACATTTGATAATATGAAAGATTCATTTATTCACCCACCTACTCTTTGTACCCCTTCAAACAATTGACCCTTGATGTTGTATACCTATTCCACACCCATATCAGTTAGGGTAATGCTTTCCCAACAATATGATATCAAAAGAGAATAATCCATCTACTATATTAGTTGAGGCCTAAATTATTATGAAAAACATTACACAAAATTTAAACATGATTACCTCACCATTTATTTTTTCATTAAAAACTTTGACATTACATGCTTTATCAAACCACTTACATTATCATCATTCCAATACCATTCTTGACTTCTTATCCAAATACTTTTTTATTGGAGATAGAATTGGAAGGTGGATGGTCCTTCTCATGGAATGTAATATCCAAATTATTAACAAAAAATTTATCGAAGGATAAATCATTGTTGATCAACTTGTAGCTCCTACACCAGCTACCAAACACCTTCAAGATAGTCTTCCCAATGATAATATTCTCTACATTGAAGGTCTCAACCAAGTCATATCCCTTAAAGATTACTTCCATAACTTCAATTCTAACTTGGAAGAAAGTAATCTCAATGAGTCCACTATCATCCTCGATACTGCTAAACCAAAAGTACTTATCGAAGAACTTGCATAAAGTAATGTCGATCTACACAATATACTTGGACCCTTCATTTTGATGGTTTAAAATGCCTTCAGGGAGCTAGGTCAGGTTGTATCCTCATAATACCTCTTGGAAAAACCATCCCATTAGCATTTAACCTCACATTTTATGTCAACAACAACATGGTAGAGTATAAATCTTTAATCTTAGGCATGAGAGCAACCCTTGATCTAAATATCCAATACCAACATAATTTAGGTCACTCTCAAATCATTTTACACCAAGTCAATGGTTATTACCAATGTATAAGTGAGAATCTCATTTATTATCATCAAATTACAACTACCCTCACCAGATATTTCATTTCTTTCACCATCAAGCCTATCTCTCAAGATCAAAATTTTATTGTTGATTCCCTTACTTCATCATCTCTTTTTCATCTGCACCAATTTCTTACCAATATTATCCAAATAATAAAATCCCCGTCTTCTATTCAACCATAATATTCACTTATCTACCACATTGAGGCCATCACCATTTTCCAAATCTCATGGTACAAAGATGTCATTAAATTTATGGAACATCATACTTATCCCTCAAACATTGATTCTCATAAAAAGACACAAACAAGATTTTAATCATGAATTTTGATATAACATCATATATTATCATAATGATGAAGGTACCTTGCTCCCCTATGTTAAAAAATATGAGGGTCATCCTCTTCTTGAACAAACAGGTTGGGACATTTATGGTGGCCATTATAGTAGACATGTTATAGGCCACAAATGCTTATGTATGGGATAGTTTTGGCCAAATCTTGAAAAGGATTCCATAAAATTCACTAAAAATTTTACTCCTTGCTAGTTTCATGATTATATAATTCATTCACATCCCACTAAAATTTAAACCTTAATATCATTTCAAATAATGGTGGTAACTTAAAAAATAAAGACATTAAACATCTCTGTTACAAATTTAAAATCAATCACAAATTCTCCACACCATATCATCCATTTTATCCCAAATAAAAAGTGTAAGTAGTATTAAACTTCTCTGAGCTAGGATTAATTTATAGATTTATTAAATTTTCCATTACATATATTCTAGATCTCAAACTCCATAGTTGGCTTCATGATAGAGTTGAGGTCCATTAGGGTATGGTAGGCTAGTAGATTATAAAAGGCTAATACATTTTCTTTTAGTGATACCTAATTTCTCATAAAAGTACCTAATCTTTGTAGTAAAATTATGGCTCTATAAGGGGTCCTAAAGAATGGGGAACATGTTGTGGGAAGATAGGTCCATTTTAATTTTCTTGTTCAAAATAAATTACATGAGTTGATCTTAGTACCACACGTATTTTCATACATATCTTTGTGCCTATAGTGAACATGTATCATTCATATATTGATGGTCACTAGACACTTAGTGTATTCATATGTCCTTAGTATGCCTCATGTTTCTTAAGGTCTTCTCATAATATACCTATATTATGCTTCTTAAATCCCTTTTTCACTCCCTACAATCCCAGTATTCACATTGAAAAATATTTTTTTATTCACTAATCACTCCCCCTATGGATTCCATTTGTGAGTTATAGTGTAAGACCTTGGATAATACTAGGCTTTCCTCACAAATTACCAAATTTTCACACTACCATTCAAAACATTCACCTTTTAACACATATTTTAACATTATTTCCACCTCATTGGGGTTTATTTTGTGAGTTTTAGTGTAAGACCATGGATAGGACCTAACCTTCCTCACAAAATTTTCCAATACCCAAGTCACAATGAAATTACATGTGTCAAATTTGAGATAAGTCATGATTGATTATGAGTTACACTTCATTGACGTGCTTCCAATCTTGATTTAGTATGTTTTATGTTTAATTATTTAATATTTCACTTTTATCTTCTTATTTTTTGATTGCATGTAAGAATCCAACCATTTTTCTTAAGTTTTTCATACTTTCCAACTTGAATTAGTATGATTAATTTAAGTCTATTTTGCAAATTTTGTTTCTCTTTAATACTTCTAATGACATGATTTAATATGATTTATTGACTTAATTGATTTGTATTTCACGTGGTTTCCATTTTATTACATTATTTTCATACTTCCCAAAATGATATAGTGTGATTCTACTTATTTTTATTTGGTGCCAATCTTTTTCATGGTTCAAAAATATTTTTTCTCTCTTGCTTACCACTGTTGGTTTATTATACTTAGTCATCTTTTGTTATTACACATTTCCCAACATGAAATAGTGTGTGGTGCATTTGTTTATGATTAATTGTATTTTTATAAATCATTTTTCCCTATTTATTTTTAACCATGCATGTGTACTACATAATGCTAGAAAATAAAACACTCCACATATATTAATTATAACATATATAATAAAAGTAAAATACATATGCTAGAATGAAATTTATTGATGCAATAATAACCACAACTAAAATATAACTCATGAGACTAAAATCCAATTGTGAAAACAATATATATCTATATATCATGTGTTTTATGTAATGGTAAAAAATACAAAAATACATCACTCCATCTCTATCAATGGGATTGATCATGCCTATCTTGTGGCCTAACCACACTACCCATAGATGACTCAGATCATCTACTCTACATAGTGTGTTATAATGAGGTTGTCTAATATCTTAACCCTACTACTTGTCCCTATAGGTTGGCCACTTGGGCATGTACCTATCCTATTTGGATCATGGTAGCCATATGTGTGGCCCTCTCCTGAGCTAGGGCCTACTAATCCTATGACTCTCTTAATCCCACCCCTACTGGTGACTAAAATCCATCCATGCATGTCTATATCTTCCTCTCAGCCTCCCCCACCAGTCTAAACTAGCCTACCTAATTTGGGGTAGATGGTATCAAAATATCATCCATCATGGTGGGGTTATATGGTGCCAACACCCCATCTAAAATGTCATGGTGTGCTTTCATGACTAGTGATCCCCACCTGATCTCCTCTATTGTAGGATCTATAAAAACCAAAAAATAGATATATATAAAATCAAATATAAATATAAAAATATATCTAACATCATATACAACTAGTACTATATCTCAAAGACTAAAATTCTTACAACATTTCTTACCTATCCCAGTGTTACCAACCATCATCTCCCCATCTACTCATTTGTTGATCACAATATCTCTATTTGCCTATCCCCCAAGCACCTCATTCATGGGATTTCTCACTATCATATAAAACACAAGACTCACTACCCATGTATGAAGTAGGCCTATCCTTAGTGGTGCCTCTATCGACCAATTCTTCATTGAATTGACTATTAGGTCATCTTATATGAGCACTCTCATTTATGCTCAATCCCACTGATGGCATCTCCATTGGTGGTGTGACCAAGGTGGTCATTGATCCACCTATTATTATGTCTATTGTAGTACCTTTTATACCCAATAACCCACATTCATGCACTCTCCTCCTTCAAATATCAACTGTCATGCTCAATTAATCCATGATCTCACACACTGTGGCCTGATCTTTAGTCTCTTAACTCACACTCTTCCTCCTCTTCTCCCCCTCAAATATCTTATATGTTGTGCCCAAAATGTATGCACTAATATAAGATCCAATTATTATAGGGGTTTGAACTATTCTTAGAAAGCATTCCACTAACTATGACTATACTCACTAGGTATAGTGGCCTATAATTTTCACTCAAGCCAACCTTGGAACCATGGTCACCCAACTAGGCCAACGAATAATAATATATATGTAAGGATACCAAAATGTCTCTCATCATGTGTCTATCTACAATGATAACATGTAGGTCATGACCCATGCTACCTCATCTTGTCTCCATCTAATAACTTGAGGTAACCTATCATCACCCACATAGGGCAAACCAATTAGCTAATACATTGGGAACCTATCATATATCCATGCACTCAATAAAATACTAGTCCCATGGTCTTCTACCCTTTGGAAAACATCCCATCCATATCATGCATGAGCTAGACCTAGAAGGGAGACCTAAAATCAAAGAGTGCCCCTAATCTAAAATGGATTGGCACAAGGCTATCACATATAATGGTACCTTAGCATCTGACTTGTGACACAACACTCATCTTATTGCAAGTCGAATAATAGCCTTTCAGATATAGAAAATTTATGAAATATATACATTGAATAAGCTCACCCTTAACCCTAGGTAGATACTATTTGATCATATTTCCCACCTAGATAATGCTCATCTTTGACCCAGATCATTCAATGTCCCTATGATCACTGATGTCCTTCCTATAGGAACTCCAAGCAATGCATGGACATCTTCTAGTGTGATACCTAACTCTATGGTATCCCCATCTACCACCCATCAAAACATGTTGGCCAACCATTCCCATAGGAGCATGACAACGAGGTCAAAACTCAATGAGATGCATCTCATCTCCATTATACCTCCCAAGCCTAATGCAACCAATCTCATTCTATACACATCTGTCAAGTGCACTATCAAATCTAGTAACCATGAGGCATCAATCAATCACCAAAATCTCTGGCACCTCTAAAAAATATCAAAAAACAAAGGATGTATTAGATATTTATGTCATTCATGATCAAAATACAATCTTACAAATTTTACATAAATAAATTGGTTTGATTTATTTTCTTTATTTTTTACAAGATTGACCTATTAAAAAATAAATCATCCCTATCTTTTGTCAAGGATATTAGATTAGCACTATGACAATTTCAACCAAATCATCCTTTTTAGTTCTAAGTTGGCCACTATTTGGCTTACCAATACTAAGTATCCCCCTTTAATCCTCTGTAATACTAATTTGGCCACTTTAGAACAAACTAAGTCAGACCACTAGTACTAAGTCACCCCTTTCATTTAACTAACTAAGTCAACCACCTACTACTAAGTTAACCTACTTATTTTTCTTGTCTTCTGAACACTAAGTCAACCTAGTTAACCTTCTTACCCAATACCCCATTTGACGCCTAGTGTCCTGACAAATTTCTTATGGTTCATTCTAGTGTCTAAATTTTGTTTAAAAATCAAATTTATATAAATCACTCAATTTCAAATAATAATGATCAATTTTTTTAAATTTTTAGTCACTTATCTATATTTCACTTGTTGTAGCCATTATGCATCTTCCCCATCTTAGTTGTTGTCTCCTCACCATTCTGGCACTCTGGGTTCTTAGTAGGCCTATTAGAGCTCTATTTTTCTTAGAATAGTAAATAATACCAAATGAATTCTTTTTCACCCTATTTATATTTACTATTAAAAAATTATTTACCCTTCAAATATTTACCATTATATTTATTATTTTTATCATATATTTATCTATATTGACTCTTTTTCCAAATTATAAATTATTCTAAAATCCTAATGTCATAGAGAATCTTTCCAGTATTATATGTACATGCTACAAAAAAAATAAATTTCGCTCTTTTTTTCTAATCTCTATAGGTTTGTCTAATGTTTCTCACATTTAGACACCTTCACATTTTCTCATATCTCATTCTTTATCTACAACACTAAGGTAAGTAAAGGTATATGTTTTGAAATTATGTCCTTTCATTTATCTTATTACACTTTATTACACTTTATTCAACCTCAACATTATGTGTCTCTATGTTCTTTCCCTGAAACAACATCCCATGTTGCACCTACATGACACATGATGAGATTTTTGTGGGGCATATGTATACACATAACATTTTCAATCTTTATTAATTATTGATGTCTCTATCTTGAAGGAACCCATTGAGTCTCAATCTCTTTAAGTGCATGCCCTAAGAGATATGCTAGGAAAGGGGTGGGCAGACCATTGGTGTTTTATAGGATTGTTGTCCATTTTTTCCACTTGCTATCTACATACTTATCTCTTAAAACCATTCCCCTAAGCTTATTTTATACCCTCATCTAGTATTTTAATACTTTAATTAACACTTCCCTAACCTAAAACCCCTTTTGACAGTTTACGTTACATAGTCGACCACATCAACCTTTTATTTTTATTGATAAAACTCATTAGGAGATATTGAGGCTCGATGGGTTCATATTCAAAGGTAAGTATTCCTAAAAAATTTCCTCCTTTATAAGATTAGGTAGATATGAATTTTAACTCATCTTCCATGCATCAGGATTCTATATACATTGATGTGAGTATATGTCTTTTATGCATGTTTTTTTTTCATGTTTATTACCCCCACTTTGTGCCACAATATTTGGTGAGCAATAGACTAGAATTTTAATTTACTTGTTATTAGTTTACTGAATATGAAAACATAGGGCCTAGTTAGAGTTACTACATAGTTTTTCTTGACTAGAGGCTTTGGAACCTTCCCTAGTGATATTATTTATGGTAAGCGATCCCTTGGATAGGTCTAGTAGATCCATATTGGTCATGATATTGATTATCTAATGTATACCCAATTGAAAGTGTAATTAAGATTATCTTCTTTGATCTAATATTTATTTATAGATCTGTTGCATTTCCCATTGCATATAGGGTGTGTTGGGACATAACAAATGTTGAATCAATGGGCAAATACTCTTGATTATTTGTTAATCTAGAATTTTCAATTTTATGTACTATGATAAAAATTTACATTTTGAAATAAATAAATAGATTAGATAACTGAAGGACAATACAACTCTTCCTTACAACATACTAACCCTTTTCAATTCTAAGATCCATGTGTCATTACATGAAGTTCATTTGCCCTTGACATAAGAGTTTTAATAAGGAGTTAGACAAAACTAAAGGTTCATTTGATTTTTTGATTTGATAAACAAAAGTAATGGAATATAAACATTGATTTATTGCTAGCTGGGCATCTATAACACCAATAGAGATACTTTTGATTTTTCTCTCAACATTTATCTAATTCTATCTAAGTGTCCATATCCCTAATAGAGATAATTGAATTAACTTTCATCCATAAATTTGTATAATTTTTGTTGGAAACATGGATGGAAGAAGGTTTTAAACAACCATTGTAGGATTTATGTATAATAAAACTTGATTTGATCAAATAATTCATGTCAAATTATATCCATTTCAATTTTGCTTATCTCTCATTCATGACTTAAGCATGGATAAGTGCAACTAATATTTCTAAAGTGAAATATTTTTTAAAAAAATCACATTTAAAAACTTAGAGCATCTTTTATAGATCTAGTGAAATTGATTAATTTAGACAAAACATTAATTTTAGGCATAAAACATACCTTGATTTAGTAATTTAATCTACCTCTGGAGTAAACCCTGGTGAAAACTTTTTGTGTGCCTTTAAACATCCAAATGATATTTGTCTACATTTTTGAGAAATATAATAAATAAATATAATATTTGAACTGTGAAATTAAATGTGTAAAATAATAAATCTACTCTAGAAAAATTGGGAATTTAATCTAGGTAAGTAGGAAAATTAACTAAGAAAATAAATAACATAACTTAGGAAAACTACTCTAGAAAGAGAGAAATATAATCTACTCCTAATTTTATATCCAAAATCACAATCATTCAAAAGCATCTACAACTAGATTAGCCATGACATAGTGTTTTAGAAACTATCCATTCACTAAAAAAAAAAAAAGATAATTACCTTGGAAGTTTTATAGGTGAAAAGTATTATTACCCAAACTTTTAGAAATTTGGTATGGCCCAATCCATAAAGGGGTAAACTTTTCATGCTATCTTTTATTTTTGTGTCTTATCCCATAAAATAACTAAGTCTAAATTTATGAAAGCCTTGATTTTAGATATTTATCTAACCACCATTTAATAATGTCTTGATGCTTGTTGAAGCTATGCAATGCTTCTATTCATGCATCCTCCATTTGAACCATGTCTAGTAGTTTAGATTGAATTTTTTCATCCCATTTTATATACTCTTGCATAAATTGATATGTTGGTATCTTGAGATTAATAGGAAACATATGATTCTATCCATATACCAATAGAAAAGGGGAAGATTTTAGGGTCTATTTGTGTCTTGTCTTGTCTGTCCATAGTGCATACTTTATTAATATATGTCATTCTTTTAGTCTATCTTATGTTTATTTGTTAATGGTACCCATCAAGTTCTTGTTTGTAGACTCTGAAAATACATTCCCTTATGGATAATAGTTATAGGAAAAATTAATAGTAATATGATTGTTTTATTCCTACATTATGATATTTGTAGATTGAAAGGTTGGAGCATTGTCACACACCAAAGAAACTGGAGTTATAAATCTTGTTAGTATATTTTATTCACAAAATATGGTCATATCTTTAGTTCTAAAATTATTTTTGGATATATCCATAGTCCATATAGTATAATAATTTTAGGATATCAATATACATTTATGCCTGATGAATATTTAGGATTGATTACTCCCATAAAATCTAAGGCACATTGTGTAAAAAGGCATCATTCGATTATAGGTTGGAAAGGCATATCTAGTGTGTTTCTCTTTTGCCAAACATTTGGCATTGATGACATCTCCTCATTTGGTTGTGAGCATCCTTGAAAATGGAAGGCTAGTAGAACCTCATCCTTAGAATTTTGTGAGTAGTAGTATTCCTTGAGGGGTATCCAATACCAATTTTATAATGAAAAATATCTTAGATGTCTAAAGCTTCTTTGTTGGAAACACATCTCAAAAATATGCCTTCATATTTTTTTCTATACAAAACTCTTTTATTTATCATGAAATGGGCTTATCTAATCCGGAGTGGCCATCTCCACTCTTTATTTAATTCAAGAGTGTATGCACATGTGAGTAGGTAATGAATGATCTGGGCATACCAATCACCTCTAACTATATGGGCTTCATTGGTTTAGTAAATAGAGATGCATGGATATGTTTCTATCATAATTTACATAATACCTTGTCCTCTTACCATATTAGTAAGATAAATTTCAAGATCAAATTCCTATATATTATCCATACATTTTCCTCTTCTCTTAGCTAGCTCATTCTAATAGGGCATGAGTTTGAAAGCTAGGTCAGGGACAATGGAATATGTTTTATTATGCATGATGTAGTGTTGAAATTTCTTCATTGCTTTAATAAAATCATAGATTTTATTATCTATCAGGGAATACTTAAGTTATGCATCCTTAAAATTCATGATATTAAAAGTAAATGGGTGTTCATTATCATCTACCTTACATGTGATCACTACTACTATAGTATGTTCTGATGCAAATGAATATAGGAAACAATATTTGGTGAAGTCTAGGCTAATCAAAACTAGAGCTTAGAAAATGGTGCTATTAATACCCTGGAATAAATTCTTTGCTTTAGTTGTCTATTCTATTTTGGAATACTATTTAATTATAACATTTAATGGATTAATAATTTCTATAAATCCTTATATGAACTTGCATATAAAGTTTATTTTGCCAAACAAGAACTTTGGCTCTTTTCTATTTTTGGGAGGAGTTATCTTTAAAATCACTTGGACCAATTTTAGATCAATTTATAAATCCCATACTTGGTAATGGCATGGCCTAGAAAGTCTCTTTATGTCACTCTAAAGATTATTTTCTTTATGTTTAGTTATACTTCATACCTCTTTCACTTGGCAAATACTTTTTATAAATGAGTCACATAGTGTGCTATGTTTTTTAAAAACATAGTAAGGTCATCCATATAAATGATGATACATTTTCTAATGAGTCATTGAAAGGTGAAATTCATGGCACACTAGAAAGTTGATCCTGCATTAATTAGGATGAAATTCATCCTCATATACATAAAGGTTCCCCACTTGGTAGTGAAATCAGATTTCATATGATCTTTTGCCTCTACTAATACTTTATTTTATCCCAAGAAACCATATAGAAATGACATCATTTCTGACCTATTAATTATCTAAATCACTTCATCTAATGAAGGTAAAAGATAATTATCCTTTTTCAAATATTTATTTAAGTTCCTAAAGTTGACACATAGCCTAATTTCACCATTATGTTTATTTACTAGCACTAAATTGGTGACCTAGGTAGAATGTTTGATCACAAATGCAACATTGACATTTAATAGATTATGAACATATTTTTGAATTAGGGGATATAAAATTGGATTTAATGGAATTTATAATTTCTTGAAGGTATTATTTTCTCACTTTAAAGGAATAGTATGTGTAATGACTCTAGGATCAAAGATTTTTCAGTTCTTTATTGGCCCAGGCAATCACATCATTATATTATTCCAACAAGTTATTTAATCTTTGTTTCTCACTCTTAATACTACTTATCCCAATGTTAATACATTAAGGATGTTTGTTAGTTAATAGATTTTATTTAATTAAATTAGATTCACTTATTTGTGATTGATTCTATATTTTATCTTATGGATCCATGTCAAAAACTCTCTTTAATGATACAATTCCTCTAGGTATTCAATTATCTTAAATTTTTAGGATGTCATAATCTCCTAAGTATTCGATGTTGATAGGCTTAAAATCCTTGTCATATATAATTTGAGATTCAAATGCCCCAAAAATATTCATAAATTAAATGATCTATTGGTCATCATAAAATACCTAAAAGTTCTCCACATTGTTTGGGATTGAGGGATAAAGAACCAAATCCAAAAAAAATATTGTGTTTTACATTCTTGGAGTGGTGTTAAATTGCCAACTAAAGTGACTATTAAATTTGCAATTTGATTTTTTCTCTTGAAATAGATTTGATATTGAGTGTACTAAATGATTCAATTAGATCCCAAGACCTATTTTTATATCTCCTTAAATATGATAATTTTAATTAATACATACTTTTGATCTAATTAACAACCAATATGAGTCTCCAAATATTAGCAATTACTTCATGATATGTTTTAACATGAACTACAAGCCCAAAATCAGAGCTTTATATTTAATAAGATTTTTGGTACACGAAAACTATAGCTTGTATTCATCAAGATATTTTTTCTCATCTAGTTCAATCAAAGTGATGCCTACACCTAAGCCCTTCCTAGATCTAACACCATCAAAATATAAATTCTTCAATTCTAAAGGGCATTCAAATTGTTGTTGATGAGATTCATGTTTTGTAGTAAAAGTGTATACCATTACATGAGATGAATCAAAGTTAATATTTTCATTCTTGACATTGTAATCCATGATAAGCTACTTTATTTTGGGTTTTGTGTCTACTCGGATCTAATTTTCTACTCATATCCAAGGTATCCAAATGTGTGAAAAATATATAACCTTATAACCATTCAATGTTTTGGACCAATCATGGTTCAAAAGTAAACCATTATCCTTCCTAAATTTAAACTACCCAGATGTCTATATACAACTAGACACTTGGCTTAGATTCAAGATTCATGTGAACATTTAATAATTCCCCAATAATTGGGATTGTAAATTTATCCAGTTGTATGACCACTCTTTTAGACTTTTCTAGAGTCAATCCTAATTTCATAAAAATAATTGTAGGCATGATGTTGGATAAGGTAATGGTGTTGGTTAAGGCACCTAAATCCACTAATCAATTATGCACATTATATCCAAATATTTTGATAATCAATAAAAAGGGTGGTACCTTAGGCTTGTCTTTGTAAATGACTATGTTGGTATACATAGCTTTGGATTTATTAGTAGATGGTTTGTAAGTTATGGCCTTAATAAATAATTATCTTTGTTTAATGATCTGAGACAGCTTTTGGAGATTGAAATTTTCCTTAATTTTCTTTATATCCTTGAAAATATTGTATCCTCTTTTTTTATGTATCATCAACCTATTTTTGATCATTTCCTTTTACAAGAAATGGATTTTTATTTAATTTTAGATCTAGATGGGTACATGAGATATTGTTTGGAGGTGTAGAGGTGGTAAGAAGATGTTGATTATTATTTTTTAGATTATAATTATTCTTATTGAATTGTTGGAAATCATGAATTCCATATGTATTTTCCTCTGGTTCATTCTCATCCTCAACTAGGAATGGGAAATCATATGCTTCAAACATTATTATAGTGTTGAAATGATTATAGATACGGGTTATAGATGATTTAGGATGATTTTAGAATACCTCATATCTTTCCATATCTTTTTAAAATATTTAAAAAGAAGTACATAATTATATATAGTTTAATTCACCATGTTGTGTAGTACTATAAACTCTACACCAAATGGGTAGGCAGCCTCATAAATATTTATTTTAGGAAGCTTGTTATGTTGCAGATCATAATTATTGCATAGTATTTTAATTGGCCTATTATATATTTGGAATGTAAAATTTATATTATATGTCTAACCTATATTATTCCCCAATCATTTCTACATACTCATAAAATCATTGTTAATTTTTTACATCATGTATTGGATGCCATCCAACTTAGCTTCGGTGTAATCAAAAGTTTTCCCCTACATGGTCACGGTGTTAAGTAGGACTAGGGATTATTTATAAATTTTTTGATTAGGTGTGGTCACATTATTATTTAAAAAATTCAAGTTCTATTTAGGAAGGACATGGGCTAGGGGCAATTGAGTGTAAACCTAGTTTTAATTATGGGAAATGATATTCTGATTGGATTTTGGAAGAGGGTTCAAGCCAAAAAAAATAAGGATCAATATTGGTTATGGTATGCAATTGAGGATTCAACTATCTATCAATATTAATATCCTCATCATAGGTAGTTGTTAAGGTGTTGATGATCAAATATCTATTTATGAATACTATAGTCATAGGATCTAGAGAATTCATATGCATCCTAAGTGTTAAGAAAACATCGAGTTTGTATGCATCAGCCACATGATTGTACATATTTTTATATATTTTGTTAAAATCCCTAATTGGTTTATTGGGTTCCCTTATCATGCTAAAATAATGTTGGAGCATCACACTAGGAATAGTAACATGTCTATATTATTCCATGATTGCATCATGACATTAGGCCCATGCCATAATTGAACTTTATAGAAGATTGAGATGTCATTCAGAGGTACCATATTGCAATATGAATGGGAAATTTTTACACACAACATCCTTATGAACTAAATTTATTAATCCTAGATCAATTATGAAATCTTTCATGTATTCCTCTATAGTTTATCCCAAAGAGGGAGAGAACATAGAAATATATTTCCATGGGTTCCTATGTAGGTCATGGATGGCATTGGCTATGGTGATGGTTGAACCAAATAACTAAGACATAGTAAAGAATTGTTGTTAACTCCCTTGGGTTGGTGAATTTGACTGGGTGGTAGCTCTCCTAGGAATGTTACTATTAGATATAGATCTTTGTAGAACTTGTAATGGTGCTAGTAGTAATAGTCCAAAATCATAATTAGCCTTTGTTATCTTTATAAAGGATCCAATGTAACTCAAATGATAATTCTAAAGGAATGAAAAGGCCCCCTTTCTAATGATAAATAAATTCTTGTTGATTCATGTTTTATGTACACCATATAATTTTAAGAGGAGGCCTCTAACATTTTAGGATATATGAAGAATCTCACTTCAAGGCATAAGTTGTATGGCATTCAGTCTTAGAAATAACCACATGGTGTAATAGAGGTGAGAAATGGGTTATTTACCTTGGATGGTTCAGATGTGATGTAATCTAAAGAAACTAAAATTATACTTGAGATGAATGGATGGAAATAGTCTAAGGTGGATTAGATTAGAAAAGTATTAAAAAAGAGGGAAAGTTAGGGAAAGAAAGGAATTTTATGACTCAAAGATGGATGAAACCTTCCAAAGTGATCCTTATGTTATGGGTTAGAAAAGTGGTGAAAACTAGTGCATGCTTCAAGTTTTTATTAACACATAAAATCCATGAGCATATATTTAGGACTCAAAAAAAAAAAAAAATTATAGTAAACTTTATTGCTTATAACCAAAGCTTTTTGCCAATTTAGGATTGTTGTTTTACATCCTCTATAAAAGATAAATTATGATTAATAAACAAAGAGAAATTAAATTAGCTATATCATAATATGAATAACTATATTAAACCACTTCTACATATTTCACAAAACTAGAATACCAACATAATAGAACTCCCTCAATGAGAAACACGATTTGTAACAGAAATGCACATCAAGACAAACTTGGAAAAAAATCCTCATAATTTATTATTCACCTTAATTTCAAATATTTTCCTTCCTTTGGAATGAGGAGGGTACTTGTATAAATATCCTTGGGATGGGGACAACTTATCCTTCGAGTGAAGTCTAAATTTACATCTTATAAATCAAGATTATGTAAAAATTTATGTATATAATGCATGTTTATAATATATGCATACAACTTCCTCACAAATAATCTCCAATAAAAATATATCCAATCTAAAAATAGTCTTTAGTCAAAACTCATACATGTAATTACATAAAAAAAATACCCATGGTGCTGATGTGAAACTACTTGTTGATGAAACATACATGCTTAAATCTTTAATTATTTCCACTATATTTATTTCTAGAGTTCTCACTAGGATTTAAAATATACTATATAGGAACATTGATGTAAATATGGATGGAAGTGTAACAAAATTGGGTCCCTTTGATGTTTACATCAATGTACATCTTGAAAACTGAGAATGAGTAGTTGGTGGATAGACATGTATATATGATGTATCTAATAAAGTAGTTGCCTCATTATATGCTTCTAGTTTCTTATATAATACATAAATTAATGTAAAATCTATTTTAATTATTTAAAAATCAATAATGGAACTTTTAAATAATCATGGAATCTTGATTATTAATTTCCCATGAGTCATCATAGAAGCTTTAAATGACATATTGAGTGTATTTGTATTGGCCGCTTTGTATTTTACAAAATTTATCAATTATATTATTTAATCATTGGTATTATACATAGTCCCTTATATTTAAAATCATAAACTATCAACAACCACTTGAATTGGTTCCTCAAAAACTAGCCTTGTAACTAATTACCCCAATGGAGTATAGATGCATGCAACCTTCATTTATTTCAAAATAGAGACTTCCCATTGCTCATTGTTATAAAACTATTGTACCGATATGTGAATTTCCTTATGTCATTCCAATAGGCTATCCCTCTTTATTGCTACATGATTTTTTTCCTAATGTAACATTTTGGTGCCATCATTAGGTATAATGGTGCATAAATTTTATTCCTTGTAGCCTTGCCTATAAATTTGAGTTTAAATTCAATATCTTTCAAGGTATCATAAGACATAAACATACTTACACAATCAATATGTGAATCATATCTTTCATATCTTATTGAACACATGATGTTATATAATGTCTTGGTTTTACCCTACACATTATCCATAATATCTCTAAGAACCTCAATAACATATTTCTCTCTTGTAACCTCTTCTTTGGTTGATTATAACTTTTAAACATCTAGTTGAGGACTCATCAAGTCACATATAAAAAATTGTAAGGATACTTATTTTAATCATATTATTCCCCTAAGTAAACCTTCCTTTTCTTTGTTGAGGAAAATACATCCTCTCTCTGCTCTAGTTCCATGGTCTTACCTTCAACTAGTACAATATTCTTTTTGACCCTCTTTAATGTATTAATATGTTTATTGAAATGAAATTAAACCTTAGGTTAAAAAATGATAACCAAATATTTTAGAATTGATTTTTTTGTACCCAACATCCCCCTTTTCTTTAAAGAGAAATGGGAGCCCACCTTTTTCATTTTTTGGTTTTGGCTTTGAGCCCCCTTTTTTATGCATTTATACAAATCTTATGAAAAGATTGATTTAAGGTCTTATACTTTGGAAAGATGATATTTTCATAATGTTTTTTTAATAATAACTCTCTTGTTCTATTGGGTTTATGTTTTCAAGCTTATTCTTTTGACACTTATGCAGTTTGTCCCTTTTAGGTTTTTATGTTTTGGGTGTTTTGTCCAGTGCCTTTTTTAGACTTTTAGAATTTATTACTATAGAAATTTTATTTCTCAAATACTTATTTTATTAGGGAAGTTGTTGTGGACATTTTGTTTGAAACAATTCCCTTGAATTAATTAGGTCTACAAGCTTTTTGCTTGACAAAATTTTGGTTTATGGACATTTTATTTGAAACAAATTTCTTGACAGACTAGCCCTTCGAGATATTTGTCTTGTACCATGTTTTTCCTATGAAGTAGACCCTTTGATCATTTTTTTATATGAAGTAGACCCTACAGATATTTTCCACTTACCCTTCGAGACTTTTGAACTAGCCCTTTGACATTTGAAAGTGTCCTTTACCCTATAGACTAGCCCTTTAGCCCCTTTTCATCAACTAATTTACTAGTTTAGACCAATATTTTAAAATAAAATTTACAAAAAGTGCCCTTCAACCTTTTCATAATGGACCCTTTGTTAGGACATATCATTTGGTATTTTTGTTCTAGTCTTTGGCCCTTCTAGAACTAACTACTTACCCTTTAGGATAAACACCGCAACCCTTTCCCCATAAAAAAAATATCCTATGAAGTATACCCTTTGGGATTTTTTTCCACAAAGTAGACCTTTCATACCTAAGGCACATACCCTTTGATATTTTTGAAACTTACCCTTCGATACTTTTGGAATGGCCCTTAGTCATATGAAAGTACCCTTCAAGGAAATTTAAAGTGTCATTTGGACTTTATGAAGTAGATCCTTTAGAACTTTTATCATTGAAAAAATGCCCTATGAAGTGGACCCTTCAGATTGTTTCCCAATTGAAATAGTACCCTTTAGCATTTTGAAAGTATCCCTTTAACCTTTTGGAAGTGACCCTTCAAGATAATTGTCTTAAAAATTTTAATCAACAAAATAGCCCTTTAGGGAAATTATTGCAGATATTTTGTCCAAAAAAATTCCCCCAAAGGAATTAGTCTTTAGATACTTTTACCAAGAGCACTACTAGCCTCACCATACTTAGCTGAAATAAAGGTGAAAATACTTCCCATCAATCTATTAAAGATCCCCGCCAACTTGACCTAACAAATTTTAAATTATATAGGAAAGAAAAGCAAAGTGAAAGTTGCACATTTATGTGTCATTAACTAATATTTAATGCAAAATACTATATATGTGATTTATAGCTATTGAAGCCATAATTGCTTTCAAACTAACTTGCATTCAAAGTCTCTACCTTTCCTACAGTGACAAAGAGCCCTATCTACTATCTCAAGAATACTGCAAGTAAAAAAATGAATAAGCTAGAGATGAATTATTTTCACAACATACATAGCACATAGAAGAAGACTGCAAGCAACACAGATCATATATACTCATCAATTCCATATTCATCCAAGGCATTTCATGGGCCAAATATGTTATCCCCCTATTCAATCAAGTACTCTATGGATTTCATAGATACAATATTTGATGCTACAATATTTGGAGATAGGTACCATTACTATTCATAATTATGGGATGTCATCAAATCTATGGATTTACTTTCACTAGAAGATGAGATGACACTTGTGGATAGATTATTCATCAAGGAAATAATAGCTTTCAAATTTCAAAGAGTGAATTTTACTACTGCCAAGATAGAAGTAATGTTGTTTATTAACCTTCTACAGGATTTGTTTTTCTCAAGAAAGATATCTCAAGATGTTTTCCTATATTATTCAAGCAATAACATAGTGGTTACATACATATCATGAGCTGAATTCCAAAGGTATTTATTTTTTATCATACCCAATGCTTATTTTAACAAGAATAAAGTGGTGTAGTTCAAATAAGAGATTTCAATTGAGAAGGCACTATCTTCATAGCTATTCCCATACCAAACCATTATATGGAAGGGGAAGAAGCTAAAAGGAGTAATTTTGATCAATAAATTTAGAATGGGGATTCACATTGGCATGAATCTCCTCAATTGACTATATGATATGCCAAATATTCATTTTTTCAATTTAGACTAGGTGTCATTATTGTATATGATGATCACCCATGATGCTACATATGCCCTGGGTAAAATAATCATCTTTCAATTGAGAGAGTAGATCATCCATAAGGACAAACATCCCATGCCTTAGATAAATTTATACATGATGTCATATTTATTGGATGTAGTCATGGGTACCTATTCTAGATATCTTGGGGAATTATGGACTCAAGCCATGGATTGTGAAAAGAATATAATTTGTGACCATTATCAATTTATGCATATACCAAAAACATGGTTATGATAGTAGAGGATGTCTATCTACAATTTTGGTAATCCATTCTTGGCTCACCTATGCCTAGAATCAAGCAAAATATCATAAAGAACTTGGATGGAAAAGGGGATTATTTCCTCTACCCAAACTTCATAGTAATCATGATTTGGGGGAACAAGGTTAATCCTTTGTGTCTTCCCAAGTACATCCTAGACAAATTGGCAGAGCAAGAAATTACTTTCTAACTATTGTGGAGTAGCGAGGAAGACTTATCCAGATAGATGAAAACCTTATTTTTTGTCCACCACATAATAATTAGAAGAATGGTTTACATAATGAGGAAGCATTTTGTATAAGTGGGTGGAAAACATAGAAATTATCCATTCCCTGTGCTTACACATAGAGATTGGGATCCTCATAGACATGTTCAAAAGCACATACATGGATTTAATATCCCTTAAAACCATGTCCCATTTCCATATGATTTTATATTTATTAATGAAAATTTTGATGAGGATGTTTTAGAGAGAGCCAAGATCATTGGATTGAAGGAAGATCTTTTGTAGATGATCTAGGATGACCTTTCAGTCACTAATAGAGAATAGGATAGTAGGAAGGCTCTATACAAATGATGGGAGCACTCTAATTTCTAGAGAGGACTGTCTGAGGAGAAATCTAAGGATGAATAAGGTCATTCATCTTGAGCCCTCCCATTAAATCTAAGGATTGTGAATAAATATCCTAGGGTACTTGAACCTAGTTTTAGTAGAGAGCACAAGTAGGGGATCCCACCAAATTAGATTCTGATGAGGAAGGAAGAACATGAGAATAGTTAGTTGTGAGAACCATTCAAGTATCTACTCCTATGACCTAGGTCTATAGTTATACATCTAATGGAAAAGTAATATTAGAAGCAGTGTTATCAACATCTCAAGGGTCCCCCACACAATTGAAGATCCCTTTGGTTTATAACAAGAAGCCTAGGACTCCTACAAGCAGTCCTACAATGGAACCAACATAAGGCTTGCCTAATGCATCTCAGGAGGAAGAGGTTGTGATAATCAAATACATTGAGGATGAATCTTATGAAGAAGCAAAGATGGAGGTTGATAAGGCCATGAGCCCTCAAGAAAGACCCATAACACCAACTTCTCTAGGTACCCAACCTTTTATAAGTTTTCCTTTATCTTTTATACCAATCTTTGGACAAGTTTCAATTTCTTTTATGCTAAGATCAACCCAGGTGGAAGTGCCTAATTCCACCTCTATTAACCCTTACATTACCACCACTACCATTGATCCATCTATTTTTACTTCTATCAGACTCCCCTTGTTTACCTCCTATATCCATAATAGCACTTCCACTAATGGAGCCCTAAAAACTAAGGTGTCTAAAAAGGTGCAAATTGTTTTAGCCACCCCACAACTTCATGTCCATTCCATCCACATTTCCCTTCTAATTCCATCCACCAATTTCATAGAAGAAACCATAGTGACAAATACTAGTAGGGGAAGGAAGTCCAAGCCCCAAGGGATCAAAATCCACCCACTCCCTCAATTTGGAGGAGTGGATTGGTTCAAAATTATATGGCCTTCCCTACTTGGCATCTTTGTCAATGCCAAAAAGATATAATATGTTCAAGAAGAGGCTGAGGAAGTAGTTATTATCATAACCTCTAATGTATCTCAATTGGACATTCCTACATGGGTAGTTGACTTGAGAAGCAAGGCTTCCCAATTGCTAAGCTTCAAAATCATTGAGCTTCCCTTGATTTCCACTTTATTTGATCCCCCATCTAAAAACATTTAGAGAGTGAATAAGAGGAAGCTGGAGGATGACAAAGGCATTGAAATCATCTATGAGGAAAGACAAGAGATGTTCTCCCTCATAAAGAGGTAAAACATGTAACTAGAGCAGTCTCCATATGTTGAAAATATTGCAGACTTGGCACAAGCACATAAGGATGCAATAGTTGTTATCCATGAAGGTACACAATTGGCTTGATAAGAGCTTGAGGATGAAGTATAAGAATTAGAGGCTAAGGTAGAATAATTAAAGGAGAAGGCATAGATGGTACACATTCCTATAGGTATATAAGTTGAGGTACAATAATTTACTTCTAGGTGTTATAACTCATTGGAGGAAATAGAGTTCATGAACACTGAGATGGACCCTCATGTGAGAAAAACCAACCAATTATTTAATTCCTTGAGAAATGACAACACCAAATTGAAGATGTTAGTTGTATACATAGGCAAATCCTTATACAATCATCTTAAACTCATGAGAACACTAGAGGAATGTAATGCCTTAAATTTGGATGTCATAATAAAGGAAGAGGTAAAGGAATGGATATAATCAATTGGGGATTTAATCCCCAAGTATCAGGTGCATGAGGCCCAACTCCTCCAAATTTTGCATGAGTTAAAATTATCCAAAGTGAAGAACACCACCGGTAAATTGATCAGTAGGATAAATTTTGACAAACTTATTCAAGAAGTAGTGGATGACTTCAAGCAAATTTTACAAGGCCTAACACTTGAAGAGATAGATTCAGATTTAAGTAAGGCCCAAAAGAAGGTAATCGAGGTTAAAATTTTTAAGAGTAAATTTTAGATAACCAAGGATGAGCATGCAAATCTCCTTGGGAAGATTAAATAAATTCATCAACTACCACTACTAAATTTTAATATTATATAGAAACAACATGACATGACACATAAAGTTTATGAGGAAAATGAAGCAAAGAAAAAGTAGACTTCTAGTGTGTACCAACATCTACAACTACCACCTCAATGACCATGTTAACCAAGGTGCATGCAACAATTCATATGACTAAGTCTTGATAGGCTAAGATTTTATACATGTATAGTTTTGTAATGGTAGACATATTATAAATTTCTTTGTATTTTGAGCCTTTCATTATAAAAGTTGACTCTATATTTTGTACACATGCACATGTTGCATAGTTTTAGAAAGGTCAACTTATTTAATTAATAATTATACCTTTTCTCTTATATGTTTTTAGATTGTAGTTAGAACTACATGTTATAAATACCACATGTAATGACCTTGAATGGACTTGGAAGATGAGGTTACCCCTTTCCCAAGTCTATATACAGTTGTAACTCAACTTAGATTTTTTTTAGAGAATTTTAAATACAAAGTAGTGAAGTAGTTTTGATCATTAACAAAGTGTTTGAGTATTTTCTTTCCAAATTCTAGGCAATTAGTTATTATTTTCATGGTTTTGTGTTTCAATAATCTTGAGTGTGCAATAGCTATGAATATATTATTGATTATTTTGGTTTATGTACTAATATGTAGATGTGAAACAACTATTGAAGGTTTAGTGAATATATTGATTAGAATGGTTAAGTTCAAATTAAATCATATTTCTGAATATGTACTAGTGATTTCTTTGGTGTATTTTTTTATGTGTGTGTAATAGCTACCTTAGATAATTCATTATCTCGAGCCATAATGTCCCAATTAAGGGTGTGCAATATCTATCCTAAAAGGAGAAAACTTTGTATGAGGCTTGTGAATCTCTTACATACTTATTTCCCAAGAATTCTTATCCATGTTTAATTATATGTGTGTAATTGCTACTAGTAACAGGCATAGATTTTGAAAGCACATGTCTATTTAGAAACCAACAAAGGAAGTGATTTTTGAGAACCATGAAGTCTCCTTTTTTGCCTTACCCTATCGTCCTTTTTGAATTTGTTTTAAAAATATACTCACTTTAGATTAGCAACCAACCATCCATCTAACTTTCTTAGAAATCCACCATCTTTAGGGACCATACCTCTGTAAAAAAACCTTTTTAATATCCTACATTCCCTGCCCCTATTCCATCAATAGCTTGAAATAGATTGCATACCTATAATGCGTGCCCTAGAGTGGAGTTTTCCTTTATTGAGATCTTAAATGTTAGAGGATACCTCATTATAATAATGGTGTGTATAAAACCTATATCAATAATATTTCACTGGCATTAGAAGGAGGGCTTAAACCATTGATAATAGAGGTTATTCTTTGGGTAGAGTTGCATTGGAGTCACCCAAGAGAGTGACTAGATCTAATTTCTAGGTTGGTTTATTAGTGTCACCCTTGAGAAGTTATAGGAGACCTAGAACTATGCCAATAGCCCTAGTTTAGATTAATCCACCTCATCCACTATGGCACCCCTTACCCATAAGTAACACTTTACCTATTAATCAACCAAGAGCTTAGCAATGGCCCTATTTAGTTGAATCTAACATCACCATCCCAGGAGGTGTGCATGATTTACCTTAGAATCCTAAAAAGTATCTACCATCCTTTTCTCCTTCAAGAGAAAGGATGGTAGAAGAACATATCAAATTAGTTAAAGCTACTTTAAGATAGATGAATGTCATAGATGAGGATGTTACATAAAGATTATTCCATTTTATTTGATAGATGCTACTTATGATTGGTATTTAAATCTAATGGAAAATTCCATAACTTCTTGGGATGAATGTCAACTAGATTTTCTTGCATAATTTGGATAGGTCACCAATCCTAGTTTGGTATACCAATAATTCACCAACATGAAGAGATAACCCAATGAGCCCATCCATGCTTTCAATGAAATGTGGTAAAAGATGTACAACTGGTTGACCCCAAGATATAAACTAGAGGCATCACTAGCACTAGAGATATACAAGAATGCCTTAGACCCTATCACTGCTATGTTCTTGAGAAGAGAAATTACAGCTAACACTTTGGTGATAGAATTTGAAGAGGCTATCACTATAGATAGGAATCTCAATCTAGAGACACCTAAAGTACGTAATGTCAAAAAATGCTTTTCCAGGACTAAATCTAGTCCCACATGCAAGGCATAACATCTTGGCATTAAATTAGAACTAGTTAATATTCTACCGCTATTGATGTAGATAACACAATACAATTTTAACTACCTACACAATCATGCAATGGGTAATGGATATCAGTAGAACTAGAAAGAAATTGTACTTCCTCTTGCTATTCTACAAGTTACAAATTCCACAAAAGTAGAACTAGACTCTATTCAGAAGATGGTTTAAAAGTTGAGCAATGATTTATTAAATATGCAAATGAAGATGGGAAATGCAAATAGCCCAACTAGAAATCAAAACCCTAGATTCCAAAGATACAAAAGACCATTCAACAATCCCAAACAACCTAAAAAAAATTTAGAGATCAACATAGCAGAGATGACTCTTCCTAATTGGTGCAAAATTCATAACACTTCTAAGTATGGTGAGCTCAACTGTGTTGAATTCTACATAGTGTTCACAATCTTTTAGAGAGAGGTGGCTAGACAAGATCAAATGCATAATCTACTTAAGCATCAACCGAATCTTGGCTCTTCCAACACTACCATATTCTTTGAAACTCATGAGTTTCTTTTTTTGGGTGAAGATGATAATGAGCTAGGGGACAACATGGATGAAGTTCATGCTTTCCAAAAATCTCAGATAGGTGCATACAATCTAAGGAATAAGAATCCACTCATAACATTGAATCTTCCAAATACCATGGTGATTCCTCCTAATCCCAAGGTGGATAATAACCCACCCCCTCCAAAGGGGAATAATCAATAGTAGAGTAAGGGAAAACCAAGTAAATTAGGACACAATATTGTTGAGAATATGAAGAAGATCAAGTCAAATATAACTCTCCATGAATTAGCTTAGATCATTAAATAGAAGAAGTTGCTCTATAAGTCCATAACCAGAAACGTACCTATGGAAAATGTTTGTGTCTATAGACAAAGTGAAGGCATCTAACACCAACGTCATGTAACGAGAAAACTAAAATTTTCACCCTTTTTATGAGTATCCAAGCTTTTGTTTGGAACATTAATAAATTTTTAGTTGATTTTAGAGCTTCTATAACTATCATGCCTAATTCTATATGTCAAAATCTTGGTTTAATTCCAAGCCCTTCAAAGAGAATGGTTTCTCAACTGGACAAAATAGTGGTACCAGTAGTTAGATAACTGATAAACATGTGCATTCAAGTAGGATCTACAACAAGAGTCTAGATGACCATTAATATTTCGGTAGTGGACATACTAGAAGGCTACAAACTATTTCTAAGTAGAGATTGGTCAAAAATTTTGAATGGATATCTTTCCACAGACTTCTCTCATATCTAGTCATGGAGAGGAATTATGAATCAAATCAAAATTGATATAGAGCCCATAATGAAATATCTCATTAGAAAATATAATGTCAATAATGAAGAAGTAAAGTATGACTCTCAATAGAGCTAAGTATGAGGCTTTAATTATGGGTTTTTAGTTTTCACTCAAGAATAATGTAAATAAAATATCAGTATTTGGTGATTCAAAGCTAGTGGTCAAATAAATCAAAAATAAATATCAATGCAAGCTATCTTATCTAAAGAGATATAATCATAGAGCATAGGACTTGATTTAAAGTTTCAAATATTTCAACATCATATCACTCCCCAAAGAGCAAAATCAAGATACCAATTCACTAGATATTATTGTTGCCAATCTCAAGCCACTACAGGAGTCTAAGGTAAAAAGGTTTTCTATTGAATTGGTTCTTTGTCCCTCTATTCTAAATCACATAGAATATTTCCAAGTCTTTGATGATGACAAATATATTATTCATTTCTTAACTAATTCATGGGTTTTCAAGTCCCAAATCATTGAAGACAAGGACAGTAATCACCTCTATCAAGAAGAAATAGACAAAGAGGGCATTCTCCAGCTTAAAGATAATCAAATTCCAGTTGGTTTAGTCTCCTTAGAAAGTCCATTTGAATTAGAACCTCAGGCATAACAACTTAGACAACCCAAGGTCAATGAATTAGACTTCAAAATGGAAAATCTAGGAGATGAGCATAACCCACATTATGTGAATATTAGTCTCATCTGCACCCCAAAGGAAAGACAATGAGTCAGGGATTTGATCACTCAATACAGGGAAATCATCATCTAGACATATGAATACCTAAAGGTGTATGACCTGTAGGTCATTGTTCATATGATTCCCCTCAAGATAGATCATAAACCATTTAGATAGAGATAATGGCTAGTCAATCCTATTATGAATCCCCTTATTCAAATAGAAGAGAAGCTATTAAGTGAGAAAATCATCTTCCCAATCTGACATTCTACGTAGGTGGCCAATTTGGTCCTAATAAGGAAGAAGAATGATGAGATCAGATTATGTGTGGACTTCAAAAATCTGAAAAAGGCTTCCAAAAAAGACAATTATCCTCTACCTTCTTTGGATGAGGCCATATAGATAGTGAGTGGTTTTGAAATGATGTCTTTTTTAGATGGATTTTTAGGCTATAATCAGGTACTTTTGCAATATGAGGATAGAATGAAAATGGAATTTACCATGAAGTATGAAACTTATGCATATAAAAGGATGTCATTTGGCCTAATAAACACAAGAACTACCTTTCAATGCAGCATGAATCATGCCTTCAAGGTACTGATAAAAAAATGCATAATCATCTACATGGATGATCTTACGATGTTTTCAAAAATAGAAAGGATCATATAAGTCACCTAAAATATATATTTGAGAGATGCAAAAGGTTTGGTGTTTCATTGAACCCAAAGAAAAGCATGTTTGGAGTCACTGAGGGAAAAATATTGGGGCATATCATTACAAAGGATAGGATCAAAATTGATCCAGAAAGAATTCAGTCACCAAACAATAAGAAAGAGCTAAAATCATTCTTTAAAAAGATTAACTTTGTAAGGAATTTTATCTTAGGGTTTACAGAAATCATCAAGCCTCTAAAATCCATGCTCAAGTAAGATGCCAGAATAAAGTGGACATCTAAAGCCAAAAAGTATTTCCAAGACATTAAAGATGTAATATCATAGGATCTAGTGTTAATTAGTCCATATTTCATGAAGGATTTTTACCCATATTAATTCACTTTAGAGCATATTATTGATGTTGTCATCATGCATAAGAAGGATGAAACTGAGCATCCAATTGCCTTCACGAGCACCAACCTGAAAAATGTAAAACTTTGATATTCTATGATTAACAATCAGATTTTTTCTCTTGTCAAATTAATGAAGAAATTTTGGCATTATATTTTGAGGAACAAAACCATTTCTATTGTACCTGATCCTACTATCAAACTCACCTTATCATATAACGAGCTAGGAGAACACTGAGGCAAATGGATGGCCAAGATCCAAGAATTTGACATAGAGATTAAGCATAAGAAGATCATCATGGGTCAAATAATTATTCAAATCATGACTAAGCCATATTCATGCATCACCATTGAAGATGTATGTGAAGCTCAAGTCTCTAAAGGAGAGTGGTATACTGATATAATATAGTATTTACTTACAATAACTTGTTTCCCAGAACTCAATAGAGAAAGGAGAGATTTAAGACTCAAATCTTTTGATTATGTGATCAATAAAGGAGTCTTATATATAAGTAACTATGAAGGTATTTATCTTAGATGTGTTTTTACAGAGGAAGATAAAGAAATCCTAGAGAACTTGCATCAGAAGATAGGAAGTGGTCACTCGGCTAGAAATACCACAACCCATAAAATCTTGAGGTTAGTTTTCTATTGGCCAACCATATTTAAGGATTCTCACACTCACATCATAATATGGCATGAATGTCAAGCTTTATCAAAGAGAGAAGTACATGCAATAATGACTTTACAATCAATTGTGGAAAGAAGGCCATTTGCCCAATGAGATTTATACTTCTCATTAAACTAAATTATTTAGTAGGCCATAAATTTTTACTTACTACTACTGACTAATATACTAGATGGATCAAAGCCATAGCCACAAAGAATAGTAGAGCACAATATGTGATTCATTTTTTGGAGGAATATATAACAATTAGATTTGGCATGCCCATTTCTTTGGTTTGTGATAATACACTAGATTTCATATCAGTGGAATTTATTGAGTGAGATCATGACAATCAAATCATTATCAAGTTAGCTTCTAACTATTACCCTCAAGGAAATGGATTATCAGAGTCAAAAAATAAGACCCTAATCGATGAAATCAAGAAATTAGTAGGGGACAAGCTTAGGTACTAGCATAATTTACTAAAGTATGCTCTTTGGGTAGAATGGATGAGAACAAGCAAGCCCTCAAAGCTTCACCCTACCTGCTAGTATGTGGACATAGACCAATTTTACCCATCATGTTGAAGCTATCCTTTATCAATTTATGAATGACTACATGGATACACATGATAAAGTTGAATCAATACCACTGAATATAATCGAGATGGAGGATTCAAGGATTGAAGCCTTGTAGACATTTGAAAAATACTAGGATGTGGTCAAAAGATGGTTTGATAAGAGAGTGAAAGTCAAAGAATTTAAGAGCTCAGATTTCATGCTACTTTGGGATAAATCCCATGAAAAAAAGGACAATGTGACATGTTTTCCCCATTATGGATCAAAACCTATCATATTTCAAATATCTAAAGGACCTCTAAGGTAATGAGCTTACATATCTAGTCAACCGATAGTTCCTAAAGCACTACTTCAAGGTTTTTCCATCTGCACATATTACTGATTGATGAGGGACAAATGAGTTTATATATAGGAATAGATTAGATTTCAATGCTTTCTATATTAGATTTCAATTCTTTCTTAGTTAGTTTCCTACTTTATAGATTAATATTTTCTACTTTCATTATTCTATTTTCTTATATTAGATTATTGCTTTCATTAGAGTAGTTTCTCTCTTCCTATATTAGTCTTTTGCTATTTTATTTGATGATCAAAATTATGTTTTCTATGACTATAAAAAAACTAAAATATCCAAAAAAAACTAAACTTATGACTTTTAGAAAAGGGGAAAATTAAAATACTAATAGTTGGGGACTAGTTTATAGATTAGATGTATTTTTGTGTTTTTGAGTCTTTAGGATAAAGGTAGGTAATTATGGATTATTCTAGATGGTGTCACAATTGAATACTTTTAATAGGAATGTGGAAGTTGCTCTTATGGTACTTCATACAAATTTAGATAATTTTCTTATTTTATTGGATCAAATGCACTTATCATACTAAATATCTATTTGAAATGAAAATTCTAGATATAAGGTGTGGCTGATAAGGATGTTATAGTAGTGATTTGTTTTATAATTATACTAGATCATTGGGGTTCCATCTCTTCTCTTTTCCATTAATTTGAACACAAAATAAAAACCAATGATTTCAAAAGAGCAAAATAAAATTTAAATAAAATCAAAAGGCTCACATGATGAAATAAGGTCAATATACCACACATCAAGATAAAAAAATAAAATAATGAAAGGAGAAGAGAAGGAGCCCAAATTATCTTTGTCAAGGCTATGGACGCTGGGCTAACATTAGAGTAATGCCAAATCTTTCCTTAATTTAATAAACTTTAATAAATGCTAGAATGAAACCTATAACTTCATCAAAACCTTTGAAAACTCATCACAACAAGGGTTAAATAAACTACACATTTAACACACATAGATCCAAGAAATTAAAATGCAAGTATGTTGTGTGAATTAACTTAGGAGTCTCTTTCATGTTACTGATGAAATTATTTTTCTATGATGGACTTCAATATTGATTTAAAGATTACCAACTAGAGTTCTGGGTTCTTGAATACTCAGGAGTATTCCCCCTGTAAGTCACCATTTGTTATACCAAACATGCCCCTTTTATTTAAAGAGAAATGGGGACCCAATTTTTTCCTTTTTTTGTCTTGGATTTGAGCCCCCTTTTCCATGTGTTAATGTGAATCTTGGGAAAATACTGATTTAAGGTTTTATACTTTGGTAGGATTATATTGGCATTATGTTTTTATAAGACTAACTCTCTTGTTCTATCAAGTTTATATTTTCAAGATTATTATTTTGACACTTATACAATTTGTCCCTTGTGTGTTTTTACATTTTGGATGTTTTGGTCCAGTGCCTTTTTTATACTTTTATACTTTATTCTTTCAAACTTTATTGTAGTGGACCTTTTATTTTTCATGAACTTATTTTATCATGGAAATTATTGTAGACATTTTATCTAAAACAATTCCCCAAAGGAATTAGGTCTATGGGCTTTTTGCCTAATATAATTTTAGTCTACAGAAATTTTGTCCAAAATAAATTTCCCATCAAACTACCCTTTCAATCCTTATGAACCTACCCTTCATGATATTTGTCCTGTACCATGTTTTTCCTATGAAGTAGACCCTTTGAGCATTTATTTCTATGAAGTAGACCCTTTAGATCTTTTCCACATACCCTTTAGGACTTTTGAACAATCACTTCAACATTTTGAAAGTGTAGTTTTCCCTATAAGCTAGCCCTTTGAACCCTTTTCATCAACTACTTTACTAGTTTAGACCAACCCTTTGAAATCACATACCCTTTAGGTTTTGTGTAAATTACCCTTCAAGACTTTTGTCTCAGACCCTTTAACCTGCATGACTTATCCTTCAGGACTTTATCCTATCTCCTTTTCCATACCAAGCCTACCTTTTAAGAGATTTGTCTTAGCCTCTTTGCCTTACAAAAAGTGACCTTCATCCTTTTTTTTAATGGATCTTTTGTCATGGACATATCCTTCAGGATTTTTTCCCCAAGCCTTCGGCCCTTTTCAAAGTGACTACTTACCCTTCAGGATAATCATCACAACCCTTTCCCCACCAAAAAATACTCTACAAATTAGACCTTTCAGGTATTTTTACCATAAAGTAGACCTTCAGACTTAAGGAACATATCCTTCAGGGATTTTGGAATGACCCTTAGTCATATGAAAGTGCCCTTTGGGGAAATTGAAAGTGCCCTTTGGCCTTTAAAAATTAAATCCTTCAAGACTTTTGTCATGGACAAAATGCCCTATGAAGTGGACCCTTTGGATTATTGCCCAATTGAGAAAGTACCCTTCAAAATTTTGAAAGTAACCCTTCAGTCTTTTAGAAGTAAACCTTTGGGATAATTGTCTTGGAACGCTTGATGGATGAAATAGTCCTTCAGGGAAATTGTTGTGGACATTTTGTCCAAAATAATTCCCCTAAAGGAATTATTCAGGAGATATTTTTACCAAGAGCACTACTAGCCTCATCATACTTAGCCAAAACAAAGGTGAAAATACTTCTCATCAATCTATTAAAGACCCCTGTGAACTTGAGCTAACAAATTTTGAATTATACACAAAATAGAAGAAAAGTGAATGTTGCACATTTATGTTACATGAACTACTATTCAATAAATAATCCTATATAAGCAATTTTTAACTATTAAATCCCTAATTGATTTCAAACTAACTTACATTTAAAGTCTCCTACTTTCCTATAGTGACAAATATCCCTATCTACAATATCAAGAATATGAGTAAAACAAAGACTAAGCTAGAGCTAAATTATTTGTACAATATACATAGCACATATAAGAACATTGAAAGCAACACAAACCATATATATGTATCAATAACATCTTCAACCAAGACATTTCAAGGGGAAAATCCTTCATCCCCATATTCAATCAAGGATTCCATGGAGTTCATAGATACAATATTTGATTCTATAATATTCGGAGATAGGTACCATAACTATTCATAATTATGGGATGTCGTCAAGTATGTGGATGTATTTTCACTAGAAGATGAGATGACACTTGTGGATAGACTATTCATCAAGGAAAAGATGGATTTCAAATGTCAAAGATTACATTTTGCTTCCACCAAGCTAGAAGTAATTTCATGTATTAACCTTCTACATGATATGTTTTTCTTAGGAAAGGTATCACAAGATGATTTCCTACATTATTCAACCAATAACACAATGGTTGTGTGCATATCAAGAGCCTAATTTCAAAGGTATTTATTTTTGAGCATACCCAATGCTTATTTTGATAATCACACAATGTTACACTTTGGGGAAGAGAGTTAAATTAAGAAGGCACTATCTTCATGGCTACTCCTAGACCAAACCATTGCATGGAATAGGAAAAAGCCAAAAAGAGCAATTTCAATCGACAAATTCAAAATAGGGATTCACATTGGCATGGATCTCCTCAATTGAATGTATGGTATGCCAAGTATTCATTTTATCAATTTATATTGGGTGCCATTATTTTATATGATGCTCACCCACAATGCTACATACACTTTGGGTGAAATAATCAGCTTTCACTTGAGAGAGTAGATAATCCATAAGGACAAACATCCCATGCCTTCAGGAAATTTATACATGATGTCCTATTTATTGGATACAGTTATGGGTACCTATTAAAGAGATCTTGGGGAATTGTGGACTCCATCCATGGATTGTGAAAATAATAAAATTTGTGACCATTATCAATTTATGAATATACCAAAAACATGGTCAGGATAGCAGAGGATGTCTATCCACAGGTTTGGTTGGCCATTCATGGCTTGCCTATACATATAATTAAGATAAATATCATAAATAAATTGGATGGCAAAGGTAATTATTACATTTACCTAAATTTCATAATAATCATGATTTGAGGGAACAAGGCTAATCCTTTGTGTCTTACCAAGTACATCCCAAACAATTTGGCAAAGCAAGAAATTTCTTTTCAACTATGGTGGAGTATCATGGAGAACTTATATAGACAAAATAAAAGCTTATTTTTTGGCTACCCCATAATAATTAGAAGAAAGGTTTACACAATGAGGAAGCATTTCACAGAAGTGGGTGGCAAACGTAAAAGTTATCTATTCCCCATGCTTACACATAGAGATTGGGATCCTCAATGGCAGGTTCAAAAGCACATAAAAGGATTCAACATCCCTTAAAACCATGTCCCATATCCATAGGATTTTCTATTTATTAATGCAAATTTTAATGAGAATATTTTAGAGAGAGCCAAGATCATTGGAATATAGGAAGATCATTTGAGGATGATCCAAGATGACCCCTCAATCACTGCTAGAGAATTGGTTAGTAGGAAGGCCCTATACAAAGGATGGGAGAACTATGATTTTTGGAGAGGATATTCTAAGGAGAAATCCAAGGATCAAGTAGGTCCCTCATATTGAGCCCTCCCATTAAAGGTAAGGACTATGAAGAAAGAGCCTGGGTTGCCTGAGCCTAGTTTTAGTAAAGGAACACAACTGAGGGATATCATTAGCTTATATTTTGATAAGGAAAGAAGAACACAAGAAGAGCTAGCTATGATCACCATTCAAATATCTACTACTATACCCTAGGTATAGATTACTACATCTATTGGGATAGAAACATCAAAAGTAGTAGCATCAACATCCTAAGACTCCTCCACACAGCAGAAGATACCTCTAGTTTATAAGAGGAAGCCTATGAATCCTACAAGAAGTCTCATAGTAGAACCAACACAAGGCTTACCTACTACATCTCAGGAGGAAAAGGTTATGATAATCAAAGACATTGAGGATGACTTTAATGAAGAAGTACATCTAGGTTTAGTTAAGGCCATGAGCCTTCAAGCAGGACCTATAGCACCAACTTCTTTGGGTACCTAACCTTTTGTAAATTTTCCTTTATCTTCTGTACCAATCTTTGGATGAGTTTTAATTTATTCTGTGCTAGGATCACCTTAGGTGGAAGTTGTTAATTCCACCTCCATTGACCCCTCCATTACCACCACTACCATTTATCCCTCTATTTTTACTTCCATCACACTCCCCTTACCTACCTCCTCTATCCCTACTAACACTTCCACCATTAAACTCCTTTAAAAGAAGGTGTACAGGAAGGTACATTCTACTTTATCCACCCCACAATTTCATGCCCTCTACCCACATTTCCATTTTAATGACATCCACCACTTCCACAAAAGAAACCATAGTGACAAATATTATTAGGGGAAGGAAGGCCAAGCCCCAAGTGATCATGGTCCACCCACTCCCTTAATTTAGAGGAGTGTATTACTCCAAAATTATATATCCTTCCCTACTCGATGTCCTTTTCAAGGCCCAAAAGAAACAACAAGTTTAAGAAGAGGCTATGGAAAAGGGTGTTTTCACAACCTATGATGCATCTTAATTTGACATTCCTCCATGGGAAGTTGACTTGAGAAGCAAGGCTTCCAAAATGCCAAGCTTTAAAATAATTGAACTTCCCTCAATTTTGACTCTATTCTATCCCCCATATACAAGCATTTAGAGAGTAAATAAGAGGAAGCTAGAGGATGATAAAGGCACTGAAATCATCCTTAAGGAAAAAAAAAGAAGTGTTCTCCCTCACAAAGAGGTAGAACTGGTAGCCAGGGTAGTCTCCATATGTTGAAAATATAGTAGACCTAGCATAGGCACACAAGGATGTAATATTTTATATCCAAGAAGGCATAAAATTGGCTTGATAGGAGCTTGAGGTTGAAGTGCAAGAATTAGAAGCTGACGTGAAGAAATTAAAGGAGTAGGCAAAGATGGTACACTTTCCTATGGGTAAATAAGTTGAGCTATAGGAAGCCACTTCTAGGTGTTATAACTCTTTGAAGGTAATGGATTTCATGAATGCCAAGATGGCCCCTACTGTGAGCAATGCCAACCAATTGTTTAATTCCTTGAGAGATGATAACACTAAATTGAAGTGTTAGTTGTATACATGGAAAAATCCCTATATAGTCATCTCAACCTCATGATAACACTAGAGGCATGCAATACCTTGTATTTGGTTATCATTAGGAAAGAAGAGGCAAAGGAATGGCTAAAATCAATTGGGGCTTTAATCCCCAAGTATTAGGCACATGAGGCCCAACTCCTTTGAAGTTTTCTTGAGTTGAAATTATCCAAAGTGAAGGATGCTACTGGTAAATTGATTAGTAGGATAATCTTTGATAAACTTATTCAATAAGGGGAATATGACTTTAATAAAGGTTTACAAGGCCTAAAACTTGAGGAGGTAGAGTTAGAATTAAGTAAGGCCTAAAAGAAGGTAACCCAGGTCAAAATTTTCAAGAGTAAATTTTAGATAACCAAGGATGAGCATGCAAAGCTCCTTAGGTATATTAAAATAATTCATCATCCACCACTGCTAAATTTGAATATTATAGGTAGAAGAATGACATGGAACATAAATTTTATGAAGAGAAAGAAGTAAAGTAAAAGTAGACTTCTGGTAGTGCATCAACATCTGTGACTACCACATTAATGGACACACCGTCCAAGGTGTATGCAATGCTTCATAACACTAAGCCTTAATAGGATATGAGTTTATGCATGTATAGTTTTGTTATGGTGGACATATTTAGAATTTCCTTATAGTTTTAGCCTTTAATTGTAAAATTTGACTCTATAATTCATACACATGCACACATTCAATATTTTTGGAAATTTTAACTTATTTAATTAATAACTATAAGTTTTCTCTTATATGGTTTTAGATTGCAGTTAGAACTACATGTTCTAACTACCACATGTAATGACCTTGCATAGACTTAGATGATGAGGAAACCCCTTCCCCAAGTTTATATATACAGTTGTAACCCAAGTTAGGTTTTTTGTCAAAGAATTTTGAATATAAAGTAGCTAATTAGTTTTGATCATCAACAAAGTGTTTGAGTAGTTTCTTTCCAAATTCTATGCAATTAGTTTTTATTTCCATGGTTTTGTGTTTTGATAATCTTTAGTGTGCAATAGCTGTGAATAGATTCTTGATTGTTTTGATTGATGTACTAATCTATAGATGTGAAATGTCTATTGAAGGATTAGTGAATGTATTTATTTGAATAGTTAATTCCAAATTGAATCATGTTTATGAATATGTACTATTTCTTTCTTTGTTATAGTTTTCTATATGTGTACAATAATTGCCTCAGATAATTCATTCTCTTGAGCCATAATCTCCTAATTAAGGGGTGTGCAATAGCTTCCCTAAAAGGAAAAACCTTTTTTTGAGGCTTATAAATCTCCTGCATCTTTATTTTCTTAGACTTCTTATCCATGTCTAATTATATGTGTAATTTTTTCTAGCAATAGGCATAAGTTTTGAAAGCAAAGGTCTATTTAGAAACCAATTAGGGAAGTGATTTTTGATAACCATGGAGTCTCCTTTAATGCCTTACCATACCCTCCTCTTTGAGTTTATTTTAAATATATACCCACTTTATATTAGAAACCAACCATCCATCTAACTCACTTATAAATCCACCATCTTTAAGGACCACACCTCCATCAAAAAACCTTGTCAACAGTATGCATGCCCTACCTCTATTCCATCAACAGGTTGAAATAAAATACATACCTATAATTCATGCCATAGAGTGGAGTTTATCTCCATTGATATCCTAAAATGTTAGAGGCTACCTCATTATTACTATGGTGCACATAAAACCCACATCAACAGACTCCTCTTCCTACAACTTTTAGATCTAGGGAGGAATGTTTATTGTGTCTTGCTCTCTAGCTTGATCTATAGGTGTTGAAGTAGAAGGTGGGGGATTACCTAGTGGAATCATTTAGACTAAATTAGAATGGATGGAAGGAGAAGGTGTTTAAGGTTCAATAAAGGAAGGAAGGAATTTCATCCATCCTATGGATTTCCTTGGTGGAGTGTATCAATGATGCATTAGTTTTGCCTGAGGTTTTTTACACAAAAACAACAAAAGAATCTATTTAAATGGTATATAAAATAGGCATACCCAATTGGGTATATGAACTTTATGATAGATAATGTGTAGTAAAAATGGACACCAATTATTTAAAATGTGTTTTTGCCCTAGTAGTTTGTGGATAATTACCACTGAAGAAAGAATGAGTTACTAGGGTTTGAGTTAAATTATGTAAATAATATGTGATAGATATATAAGCAAGATTTATAGTAATGGTAATAGTGGATTCAAATGAATTACCTAGTGGGAATTGGATTTTTTTAAAATAATCATCTATTGATCAATAAGAAGTTTTATTAGTATCTTAGCTAATTATACTCATACCAATGGGATTATTGGTTGAAGTGATAGGATAACCTACATTATCAAAATATTACTTACTTACCTCTATAGTAACATTTGTCATGATATTAGTTGTTACTACTAATTTAATAGTTGTCAAAATCTCTTTAGTTTCCTTTTGAATAGAGACTAATTTGGTTTTTAAAATAGTCTCTTATTATTTCACTACAATATTATGATGGAGACTTGGTAAGGTAGCTAATTATTTGTGAGGAAATCCTTGGATTAAGACTTATTAATGGAGTCTTAAGACTACCTCCTCTATTTCATTCCCTCTACTTATTCTCCCTCTTGATCCTTTTCTCTTATATCTTCCTATAATTCTTAAACTTCTTCCTCCATTGATTCACTTATTCCTTGTTAATCTTATATATTTGTATAAAGGAGACCTTATGAAATATCTGAGTATTTCACATGTCTCTCATTTTTTTTTTCACTTTAGGAATCTAAGGAGATACTAGAGGAGTTTTAGGCTTCCTTTTGTATGTAATTATAAAAGGCCATACAAAGGTCAAAATTGGCCCTATGGGTTGAAATGTAATAGTGAATAATGGTGGAGCCATATGGAATGTAAATGGTGACTCAATAGTATTGGTGGTGGTGGGAAATGGTGAAGATGCCACTAGAATCAATACTAGTGAAGATTTAGTGGGAAGAGAAATAGATACTTGTGGAAATGGAATGAAATCATTTAATTATTGCATTATTTATGGTAGATGCATCTTTGTAAAGTAAGGTAACTCCATTTTAATATTGGGAATCAAAAGTTATCCCATGGATATCATAAATAATTGAGCAACAACACTTTGAGGTATGGGAAGATCATTGAGGATATTAGACCTAATCTATTGGCAAGTCTATATGGTTATTCTTATTTTGAATTGAGGATGAGGAATGTGAAACTATGATGGAGTTATATCATCATTATATATTATTTTTACATCTTATTATGTGATATTAGGATTAAATATTGGATCCTCTGAGCCACTACCATTTACATATTTACTTTACACATTTTTATTATTACCTTGGTATAATACTCTGCATTTAAAAATATGGAATTATGTCTAAACCATTGATGACCATATGTGATTTTAACCTTATTTATAATAATTTTGATAGCATAAATAATAGTCTACCTTGGATCCCAATACCTAAATGCAAATTTTAACAAACCATAATACATCTTGACCTTTCCTACTAAATAAATATGCTCCCATTTTTCATATTTTATACAACCAATACTTAAAGGGAGCTTATGGATAACTACATACCTAACACCTTTCAACTTGATGTCTACACTTTAAAATAATTGGAAATTAATTTCTAACTCAGATAGATTATTTATAACATACCTTATCAAACATATTGGGGATGCGTAGGTTCCCTCTATCCTTATTACTGTATGTTTGGGGTAGACCCAGTAGCCCCCCACCTTTCTAATGTTCATTTTGATCGAGTCTCATAACCTAGGCATAACCTATCCATAAATGGCCTTGTATACCATTAGATAAAATACATTAAAAATTATCTAAATCTAATTTCTAAACTAATATAAATGGGTGAGGATAAATTCATCACAAATATTGTTTTTAAGATAGTCAACATATGGCTCCTAGCTCTTATCTTGTGACATAGTTACTATGGAATTTATAGCATCCACTAGATACAACATCATATAAAAATTAAATTTTCATAAGTTATGTGGCTTGGACATATATAATTTAAAATTAGAACTAATGTTCTCCTTGAGGCTTATAATCTTGTCAGAATTCAAAATGATGTCTGATAAAGAGACCCATATTTCATGGACATAAGAAATACTAAGAAAATTGTATAACCTATTTAATAGTACCATAACTACTCTTATTCCTAGTATGACTATAATAATGGGAATGGATGAAATTGTACCTTTAAGTATAATATTATCTAGGTTTATGGCCCATTGTTTCAATTTATCCTTGACTATATTTGTTGCTAACCATGCATATTCCATAGACTGGTTATAGTTCAACTCAAGAACTAGGAGCCTATAGTACTTATCAAATGTGTTCCCCATAATATATGTCAAAGGGGACATGTTACATTAAAAATGAAACATATTTCCATAAAATTTTCCATTGGGAAATAAATCATCTATCAAGTCCATACAAGGCATTACCTCTTGTTTTGTTACGATATTGTGTAAGCCCACTACATTGATTTATAATATGTTATTGATGTATTGTATTGTAAATATGGATAAATGGTATTCAAAATTTTATAGATTAATTGAATCAACCTTTACCTAAATGTATGAATAGTTATTAAGTTAGTGTTTTAATTTAATTGGATCAAACACTTATGTCCATATACTCCATCCTTCTAGTAATGTAATATGCAAATGGAGTGAGAACATGAGAATAATATTCAATTTAAATTATTTGAAAGTAATAGACAACCAAGGTATTTTGGTTCATAGGGAATCTTGAATTCATAAACTCCATAGGATAACAAGACATCAGTATAGTCAAATTTTGCTTTGAAATCCAAACATACTGCAAATATTGTTAGATATATGTGAAAACAAAGTTAAATGTTGGATCCCTCTACAGTGTGGTTTATAGCCCACTTACCAATAGGGGGTGTGTGGGGTTAATCCCTCCCACTAGTGTCACATAAAGGTGGGGGGAGGGGGGGGGGGGGTGGGGGTTGGGGGCGTGGGTGGGGAGGTCCAAGGGGCAACAATTCTAAAACAAAAAATCAAGAAGTCAAACCCCTGTTTCTAGAGAGATAAATTTCACTGAATTCTATTTTTAGGAAGGAAAATCCTAATGGAATTTTTCCACTCTATTTTTATGAGGATGAATCCTAATGTTACTTTAAAAATTACGTGTATTTATATTTGTGGAGAGATAAATTAGATGATAATGAATTCAAATGTAATTTATTCATATAGAGTTAATAAAATCCTGATATCTTGCATCATGGATGCTTCCTTAGATGTGCTAAGGTTTTACCACATAAATATAGGATTTTGTGTCATGTATGTTTTGTATTCTATTATTGCAAACTTGTATTCTATTATTAAAATTATTGGTTGTTTATTGTTGCAAAGTGTCTAGTTTCCTAACAAATATTTCATTAGGATAGAAACTTGAATGTATTGAGTTGCCAATTCATGTGTATTAATTAGATACAATGAAATTTTATTTTTTTGCCTATTTATTTCTATTTCATTTGAATTTTTTATTTTGTAATGTCAAATTTTAGTAGGATCATCTACCACTTGGCACCTTCTCACTACTTTTGGATGTTTAGTCATCTTAAAATGGCATATGTCTCTTTATGGTGCTTTTATATATTTATTTCATGTCTTAAACTTAATTTATTTAGAGGGAGACACATGGCACTATATTTATCATGCAATGGGAACTAAATTATAACTTGTGTACTTTGGTGTTTGGACCACTAGTGAATAAGATTGAGACACTTGGTAGGATCTCATTTTCCAGGAGGATCCTTAGGTTTTGAATGCGTAACTCCTTTTTGTAGATCACAACTTCTCGGTATGGTTTCACTTGGATGGTTTTCACTTGTCTAGAGGGTCATGTGGTATTGTTAATTTTTTTAATAATTGTTGGTCATGGATGAGCGAGATGGTGCCGCTTGGATGGCTATCACTTATTTGGAGGGTTATAGGGAATTGTTAACTATGTCAATAGCCATTAGATACGTAAGAGTGAGATGGTACTAGTTAAATGATTGTCACTTTTCTAGTTGGCTAAATGATTTCATAATACGTGTTTATCGATTGGGACATGGCTAAATGGGATGGTTC